>JAHRHZ010000027.1:4123625-4245695 GCA_024137785.1 Ginglymostoma cirratum
CCCCCCCACCTACACTCACCTTTACTGGTTCCATCCCCGCCTCTTCGACTGGTCTGCCTCCTCTCCACCTATCCTCTCCTCTATCCCTATTTATTTCAGAACCCTCTTCCCCTCCCCCATTTCTGATGAAGGGTCTAGGCCCGAAACGTCAAGTTTTCCTGCTCCTATGATGCTGCTTGGCCTGCTGTGTTCATCCAGCCCCACGCCTTGTTATCTGGCAAGAAGGTTATAGCAGACGAGGACCTAGAAACTATTATCATCACTAAGGAGGCAGTGCTGGGCAAGCTAATGGGGCTAAAGGTAGACAAGTCTCCTGGCCCTGATGAAATGCATCCCAAGGTACTAAAAGAGGGGGAAATAGCAAATGCACTAGTAATTATTTACCAGAATTCACTGGACTCTGGGGTGGTTCCCGCAGATTGGAAAAACAACCAATGTGACGCCACTGTTTAAAAAAGGAAGTAGACAAAAAGCAGGTAACTATAGGCCAGTTAGCTTAACTTCAGTACTGGGGAAAATGCTTGAATCTACCATTAAGGAAGAAATAGCAAGACATCGGGATATAAATTGTCCCATTGGGAACACCCAGCATGGGTTCATGAAGGGTAGGTCATGTTTAACTAATGTGGTGGAATTCTTTGAGGACATTACTTGCATGGTGGACAATGGGGAACCTGTGGATGTGGTGTATTTGGATTTCCAGAAGGCATTTGACAAGGTGCCACATCAAAGGCTGCTACATAAGATAAAGTTCCACGGTATTACAGGTAAATGTACTGGCATGGATAGAGGATTGGTTGACCAGTAGAAAGCAAAGAGTAGGGGTAAATGGGTGTTTTTCTGGTTGGCAGTCAGTGGCTAGTGGTGTGCCTCAGGGATCAGAGTTGGGACTGCAATTGTTTACAATTTACATAGATGATTTGGAGTTGGGGACTAAGTGTGGTGTGTCAAAATTTACAGATGACACTAAGGTGAGTGGTTGAGCAAAGTGTGCAGAAGACACAAAGTCTGCAGAGGGATATAGGTAGTCTAAGTGAATGGGCAAAGGTCTGGCAGATGGAGAACAATGTGGATAAGTGTGAGGTCATCCATTTTGGCAGGAATAACAGCAAAATGGACTATGTTTTAAATGGTAAAAAATTGCAGCATGCTGCTGTGCAGAGGGACTTGGGTGTCCTTGTGCATGAATCGCTAAAAGTAGGATTGCAGGTGCAGGAGGTGATTAAAAAGGCAAATGGAATTTTGTCGTTCATTGCTAGAGGGAAGGAGTTTAAAAACAAGGAGACTATGCTGCAACTGTATAGGGTCCTGGTGAGGCCACACCTGGAGTACTGCGTGCAGTTTTGGTCTCCTTACTTGAGAAGAGAGATACTAGCACTGGAGGAGGTGCAGAGGAGATTCACTTGGTTGATTCCAGAGTTGAGGGGGTTGGATTATGAGGAGAGACTGAGTAGACTGGGATTATACTCATTGGAATTCAGAAGAATGAGGGGAGATCTTATAGAAACATATAAAAATTATGAAGGGAATAGATAAGGTGGAGGCAGGGAGGTTGTTCCCGCTAGCAGGTGAAACTAGGACTAGAGGGCATTGCCTCAAAATAAAGGGAAGCAGATGTAGGACTCAGGTCAGGAGGAACTTCTTCACCCAAAGGGTTATGAATCTGTGGAATTCCCTGCCCAGTGAAGCCGTTGAAGCTACCTCGCTGAATGTGTTTAAAGGCAAGGCTAGATAAATTTTTGAACAGTAAAGGAATTAAGGGTTATGGTGAGTGAGCGGGTAAGTGGAGCAGAGTCTCAAAAAGATCAGCCATGATCTTATTAAATGGCGGGACAGGCTCGAGGGGCCAGATGGCCTACTCCTGCTCCTAGTTCTTACGTTCGTAATGTTTAGCTTGCTACATTAAATGGTCATAATCGAATGACAAGAGAGTAATGTTTCATATACAGAAATATCACGCTATTTCTTTTGGTGTTTTTCATATACAAAGCGTATTAGTGCAAAGGTATGGGTTAACACGTGCAGACAGTCTATCTGCCAGACACCATGAGTACTGGTCACCTGTGAAAAAAGGGAGAAACACAGACACATCCCTGACAGCTGGAATAATGGATCAGTGTCTACACTTGCGGATAAAAAAGTAAAAACGTGTGACCTTCAAAGTTCTCACCAAGACGTGTACTGCATTATTAGAAAATGTGCCTGTTATTCCAGTCAATGCTCATTGTTCTAAATTGTTTTATCTGTCTATATTTCTTCATTAAATTTGCATGGTAACTCCATTGAGTTGTTGAGCTACAGTATAAAACAATTCAGGGTAGAAAGGCAATTATTTTAGCTCTTTATGATTGAGGTAGTACTGCTTCCATGTCAGAATAATCACTTCTTTTTAAATTTCCCTGCATTTTCTCCTACCTTTGTTATATTTGGATCTTTCCTATCCTAATATTCTACTGCATTTTCAGAAGACAAACCATCATTCATCTCCCACCTGTATTGTCCAAAGGTGTCTGGTATCATCCAAAGATAAAGGGCACAGTACATTCCTATTACTGGATGCCAATGAAGGTATATTTATTTGGAGGCCTCCTATGTTAGCCAATGTGTAGGCTTAGAGAGAGGAGAGAAACTGACCAAAACGCTGCTTCTGGTGCCCTTCCATCTACTACCAGACTTTTATTTACTAATGTTAAATGAGGGCAACATTGGGCTTAAGCTCTAACACTCACAATCATGGATTGATGACATCTTTTTGTACATGTGCAATGTACTGAAAAACTGCTCAACAACCTGTACTTTGGCATGGGGGGGGCAATAATTTTCATCATTGTTAAATACAGCGAGACCATTAAAAACAAATAAAAAACCCAAAACTCACCCAGGAACATTTTTTTCTTCTTTTTCAAAAGTTGGAAATTTAACCAAAAATCTCAAGGAAAATGTACTATTTGAAGAATAACCTAGTAACTAATGAGTGAGTATAGTAATTAGTTTATAGGCAGCTGCATCAATAGATTATAAAAGGCATTACTTTGCTCCTATCAGCAAATAATTTCACCTCTGGAACAAAACAAGCTTTTGCATATTACTTCTAGAAACAGTCCGAACTGAGAGTCCCATACATCCGTTATTCTGAAACATCTAAATATACTTTCTTAGCATCACAGCTAGACAGTGCTGCAATTAAAACAGCAGACTCAATTTCCTACCTGAACAGACATATTGCAATTTAGGTTATGAAGTAATTAAATCTACACTGGGGCTACTATAAATCTTGCTCCTTTTCTCAGGCAAATAAGAACACCTGATCTGCAACACAAAACCTAGTTTCCACTCACCAATTCTGGTGTGTGTGGAGCCCTCAGGAGGGAAGTCTGCAAAAACAGAATTATACTTTTGTAAAGCATTCATTTGAAAAATAAACCATTTTAGAATAGGTGGGTCAGAAAGTCTAGCTTGCGTGAAATTAGACCCACTTAATGAATGATTGAAGTGTACACTCTGGAATTCAAACTCATTGACAAAACGTGCAGGTACTATTGACCACTCTACAATTCCTATTCTGTTTAAATATAGACCGTAACTTAATTTTGAACACATGAATTGGAAGACAAATCTGGAAAGATGGAGAGGTATAATTTGAAATGGTATGAAAGTAAACAAAGAATCCCTTAAAGCTGCAGCTTTGTACATTTGCTAGATCTTCTGCATACTACATGCTAGTTTGCAAAAGGGTATGGGTCTGCTATTGATCCTCATTCAATTCTGGTACCAATTGATCTGAATAGTTGAAACTTCAAGTTGCATAGAGATTAAGTGGAACAGTATAATATTGTTCTTTCACCTATGAGGTCACAAACTAAATTACAATCTAGACCAATGCAACCACTCAAAAGACTGCAATGATACTAACTGTAATAAGCTTGTAAATGTTCAATTCTATTTTGAAACAATCCATCTAACAAATAATTGGTGCCAAGTGGTATATAATATCAGATTAAGACTTGTACGAGAAATAAAGGATGCCTTTTGTAGGGTGAAAATCAACACGGGCAACTTTATTTTTACAACTAATCTGTTCTCTACACTAAGTCTCTTTTGTGGACAGCAGCTATCCAAGTTAAATGTGCAACCTAGCAATTTTTTTTTCACCTGGTTAATTATGAAATGCATTCCAAAATCATGTATTCAAATTTGTTTACATCACTGAAAGAACCACTAATTAGCAGTATTATAAGACGCCGTTAAACTATTTTTCTGGTGAAATATGCAATTCTAAACACAATCAAATGAAAGTAGTTGTGTAACTAGTGCTGGATCAGGATAGATTTCATTGATTTATTAGGCTTTAATTTTTAAAAAATTCTAAACAGATACACATACAGTCTATGAAGTTAATAAGTTAAACTTTAAATCAAATAAACAATTTTTAGATCTGCACTTAATCCAAATTGGTATGCGGGGTTTAGTGGTGTTGGTGGTGGGGGTTGGGGGGTAGTGGAGCTGGGAATGGTTAACACCTAAGAGGACTGCACTAAGTTATAAAAAGACATTAATAAACTTGAGGAACAGGGAAATATAGTTGGCTAATTAAGTTCAATACAGGTGCGTTCTAACCAACCACTGTGGTGTAACAAACGGCTCAAATGTAGGTTTTGCATAACTTACCTAATTTTCCATTCTGTCTCTAGAAATATGTCTTAGTGTATAGTTTTTTTCTCTTTTTAAGTTCATGCATGGGATGAAGGAGTTGTTGGCCATTTATTGTTTATGCCTAATCACTCAGGGGGCAGTTAAGAGTCAACCAGACTGCTGTGGGTCTACAGTCTCACGTAAGCCATACCAGGTAAGGACAGCAGTTTCCTTCCCGAAAGAGCATCAGTGAGGTAGATGGGATAATCAACAGTGGATTCATGGACATTGTTAGACCCTTAGTACAATGCTTTTATTACTCACATATATTAATATGACCTTGAAAACATAGAAGAGACTGAAAGAAATCAAATACAATTTGCTAGAAATACACAGCAGCCCAGGAAGCATCTGTTGAGAAAAAGAGGACTAATATTTTAGATCTATCACAAGTAGAAAATACTAAGTCAGCTTCTATCACCCACAAATGTCACTTGACCAGGTAACATGTAATCTAAAAATGGGTAAACTTTTCTAATGTGACTGTTGCTTCTGCATATCTTGGCATTCTTTAATAACTCTTGCTGACTTCTATCACCCACAAATGTCACTTGACCAGTGGCGTATTTCCAGCAATCACAGAATTCTCCTTTATGTTCAAAACAGTGACTTTACCATCTTCCTCTTCACTGTCTGAGTATTGGTCAACATCTCCAGTTCCATTTTGTTTGAGCGGAGGCACAGTAGGACCCTGTCCCATCAACTTCAGCAGTTTCTTCTCATAAATTGTCCTCGTAGTGGCTATAAGTGGGGACAGAAGGCAGCAAGGTCAATAAAAAGGAACACAGGAAGATGATTATTAATTGGAAAAATCTGTGGAAGATTGGGAGCAAATTCAAGAAAAATGAAAAGTCAAGACAAAAGAAAGAGTGCAGGGACAAAAAAAGGCATTTTAGTTTTTTTAAAACAGTTTCAACAACTGCAAAATAAGGAAATAAATTTCAAGGTCACCTGGCACTTTACAAGAGAGATTAAGAACTTAACGTGGGTGAAATTACAGATATAAAATTAATTGCTAAATTATACATCGAAAAATCAAGATTTCTATAGAAAGAGGAACAACAATAACTGCCATTTATACACCTGACATTGTAAAGCACCCCAATTCGTTACACAGATCCTAAACCTTACAGAACTTGACACTGAATGAAAGGAAGAAATGTAAGAGAAAGTGGCATTTATCTTGATGGAGAACAGAGGGAGAGAAAGACAAAAGGCGGGAGGTGGGGGGGGGGGAAGAGAGAGAGAGAGAGAGAGAGCGAGAGCGAGAGAGAGCGCGAGAGCGAGAGAGAGCGCGAGAGAGCGCGAGAGCGCGAGAGAGCGCGAGAGCGCGAGAGCGCGCGAGAGAGCGAGAGCGCGAGAGCGCGCGAGAGACAGACAGACAGACAGACAAAGACAAAGACAAAAGACAAGAGAGATAAACAGACAAAGAGATTGTTGCCAGTAAGCCAGAGAAGACAGAAAGGTGGATAGGTGACAATGAAAATAGTTTACTTGTGCTAGGTTTGTAATGGATATCAGCCTGTCCCCAGAAATGGAAATGAGAGATGTCAAGAAAAGGAAGGGGGAAGTTTGAGATGGACCTGGTGAGGGTGATCAAATATTTGGATCATAAGTGGCCACTTCCACCACTACCAGACACTTATTCCCCTCCCCTGCCTTGTCAACATTCCACAGGGACTGTTGCCTCTGTTGATACTGTTGATAAACAGTTAGTTTATCAATTTCAAAGCATTAACACCTTCCTTATCTATTACCTCACCCCACAGCTATTGTTATGAAATGAGTTGATTTTTGTATAGTCAGCCTATTTCCAACTACTTATAGTCCTCACTATTACCTATCTAACTTCTCCTCTTCCCTGGCTGACTATCCACAATCCATTTGTTTGCCTAACTTTTTTTCTCCCCCGCTCTCTGGGCTCCATATCCACCCATCCACTCATTCCTTTTTGCCCCATTCCTGCCATCATTAGCACAAAACCACCTTTTCTTAGCTGCTTCTAGTCCTGGAGAAGGGTCATTGGTCACAAAACGTTAATTGTGTTTTCCTTCCACAGTTGTGGCCAGGCCTGCTGAGTTTCTCCAGCAAATTTGCTTGGTTTTGATCAAACAAAATAGATATGTTCAAGAATCTGCTCAAAAACTATGAGAGGTGGAGAGGTATGCCAGAGCCCAGGGTCTAGACAGCCGAAAGCACAACCATCTCAAAGGGAAAGAAGCAGGAAATACACAAGTCACAGTTGTCAAAATTAACAGTTCTGAGTGTTGTACGGCTGAAGAAGTTTAGAAACAAGGGGATCACGGAGGGATTTTAACATATGAATGCAAATTTTAAAATTAAAACATTGGTATATTGGGAACCAACAGAGAGAAACAGGAAATTTTCAGCTGCTAATCAAGTTTGAAACTTGCTTGAAATGCTGTAGCATGTTTTAATTAAAACATTTCAATACACCAACAATCCATCTTAAATATAAACAGTAGGAGCTTGAAAAACCTGGGCAGCATCTGTGAAGAGTAAAACAGAGTTACAGGCCAGATTTTAAAATAGGCTTTTGGCCTGGTATAGGTTTCATTTCAAAATTGAGGTCTTGAATGTTGTCTTGAGATCCCAATGCCTCTAAAACAGTTTTATCTGTTCACAGGAATGATGGGAGGGAATGGGATACTTGTTGTGATAAGTGAGTTATTTATTTAGGGGCTGTTTAAAAGTTTGTGAATGTAATTTTTACATGTTTTTTCTGGCAAACCTAAAAAACCTGTAGCACATTCGTGTAGGTACTTTAGCTTGTTGCTTTTGCTTTAGTTCATCGCCTGAATTCCTAAGGAACTGCCTACTTGTATCCCGAAGGCAGCTGCAGCTTCCATGTAGCTTCCACCCTCATGACACCTTTAACTGGATGTTGAGCTCACCTTCTCCAAGATAATGTCATTGGAATTTAACCCAGAATTCATCCCACTTTGAAAACATGATCCAATGTTTCAAGTCTATGACTTTTCATTAGACTGCCTGACAAAAAGTCACAGGCTAAAAATGTTAGCACTGGCTCTCTCCTCACAGATGTTGCCAGACTGGCTGAGTGTTTCCATCATTTATTTCATATTTCTGCATTCTCTGTATTTTGCTTTGCCACCATCTTGAAAGTTGCTCAAGCTGCAACATGAAATAGGCTCTTTGCTGACTGAATTTTAAAATGAAATAGTTATTAGAACATAAAGTAGACCTATTGAAATATACTAGTTTCCACTTTTACATACAGCTAGATATATCCCACTGTTTCTGCATTCAGAAATGAAGGCACTGATTGAGTAATGTAGAAAGAGAATCTTTAAATATGTACCTACCCACAATAGGGCCAGGTGTAACGCCATGTTTCATAAGCTGCTCTTTCAATTCTTCATTGCTCAGCTGTGTGACATCCATTTTATCTGTATGGTTTTCTTCAGCCTCTTTCAGTTTGGCCAGTTCCTTAATTTCAAGGAAAGCAAAAAATAAACAATGCTTAATGGCAATTGCAACAAAGGCTGCAGTATAATTAACGTTTACAAGTATCAGAGCACTAACTTGTCTTACAACACTAGCTGACAAGATATGTCAAAGTGCAAAAAAAGCTTCTTACAAAAGGATTATGTAAAAACACTAAGAATAACATGTTATTACAAATCATATATTAACAAGGAAATAACTAGATACACAAGGGCTCATTAAGTAAGAACAAAAACAAAAGTTGCTGGAAAAGCTCAGCAGGTCTGGCAGCATCTGTGGAGGAGAAAACAGAGTTAACGTTTCAGGTCCGGTGACCCTTCCTCAGAACTGAGGAACTCCGTTTTCTCCTCCACAGATGCTGCCAGACCTGCTGAGCTTTTCCAACAACTTTGTTTTTGTTCCTGATTTACAGTATCTGCAGTTCTTTTGGTTTTCATTAAGTATTTAATTTGAAAATACATAACAGCACGTTTGTGTGCGCTAAATTTATAGACAACAGAAATGATAATTTTGTTAAATTCCCTGAGCTTTTGAAATGTATGTCGACATGCCATAGAGTACCTAATATAATTGCACTATATGAATAAACTTTACTCCCGTTGCGTGGAGGTGTGTTCATATTCTGTTAAGTTGCACACTAACTAAATGAGTGTTTAATATTTCAAGAGAACAAGTGGTTCAACATTACATCCCACTAACCACACACAAACGTGCTGTTGTGTGTTTTCAAATTAAATGCTTACTTAAATGAACCCTTGTGTATCTGGTTATTTCCTTGTAAACGTCTGATTTTTACAACATGTTAATCTTAGTGACCAGGGATGTGCAGGTTAGATGCGTTAGTCACGGGAAATATTGGGTGGGGGATAGGTTGGTGCAGTCTTGTTGGGTCAAATGGCCTTTTCTACACAGTAGGGACTCTAGGATCAGGGTGCATTCAATATTTGATGGGTGGCATGGTGGCTCAGTGGTTAGGACTGCGGCCTCACAGAGTAAGAGACCCAGGTTCAGTTCCGCCCTTGGGCGACTGTCTGATTGGAGTTTGTACATTCTCCCCATGTCTGCGTGGGTTTCCTCCCACAGTCCAAAGATGTACAGGTTAGGTGGATTGGCCATGCTAAATTGCCCGTAGTATCCAGGGGCGTGTAACGTAGATGGATTTGACTTGGGAAATGCAGGGTTACAGGGAAAGGTAGGGGGGATAGGGATAGGTCTGGGTGGGATGCTCTTCAGACTGTTTCCACACTGTAGGACTTCTATAATGCTGTGAAGTTTCAGTAATTTAACAAATCTGTCAAGTGGTCAGCTTGATAAGGTTCTAATGCTTTTATAAGTGGCAAGGAGAACTGAATATTGTAATGGCGAAGGCAATGGTTAAAAACAAAGTAGACATTCCCCCAGCATGAGAGCACTTCTCAATTCAGAAAAATGCATTAAAAAAGGGAACTGTTAACGTTCCTTATTATTTTATGACCAAGCTTCAAGTCACTCTCTTAGTCTAGCTAGGCTTGTTTCAATTTTTATTCAAATAAACTGTGAAATACCTCATTTTCTTTAGATGAGGATGTTACGTAAATGCAAGTCTTATTTCTATAATCTAGTTGTATTATGTCACAAAAATACAACCAGCTGAGAGTGTAGGTATTAAAAAGACAGAAGTTAAAATTTACAGACATTGATGTTACCAATTAATGATATCAGCTTTAGTTCAGTGTTCGCATTGTTCCCTTCTTGTCTGAAGGTCCCCACTCTACAGGCACCAAAATCCAGGGTGATACTGCAGTGTCGTACTCAGAGAATGCTGTGCTGTCTACAAATGCCATATTTTGAAAATATGAGACAAAAGCGTTGCTTTGTCCATAGTACTTCAAAAGAAGTGTTCTGGCCAATATCTATCACTTCAGCAACAGGGAAAAAAAAAATCTACATCGCTCATTACTATTTATAGGAGTTTGTTGTTTGGAAACTATCAGCTACAGTACCATACATTATAATGATGATTACACATCAAAAGTGCTTCATCAGTTGTAATGCACTTTGGGATGTCCTGGACTTTTAAGAAAACTGCTATACATATTGTAGTCATTTTCTTTTTATGTTTGATGCATTTCATACTATTGTTACTAAAAGGTTTCATTTACAATTCATCGCATCCACTGCCAAATAAACTCAAATGTCCATTTCATCAGATTTATTTTTTCATTAAGTATAGCTTCCGAGTAAAACTATTTTAAAAAACATTTTTTTTTTTTGAGGAAAATTGAACTGATTTGATCTGAAGAGGGTACCGTCACACTTAGACCATCTATTCCTGAAGTTAGAGAATTTTGCTGACATTATTGAAGCACAATGCTGTCCCCAAACCATACAAGGATAGTTCCTCAAAAGACAGAAAAAAAAAAGTCATTAACTGCTGACTTTCCATTTGGAAGGGTATCTGTCCAAAGATCCATCTGATGTCTGTTAACTTGCACAACATTCACAAATGACAAACAGGTGGTGCCAGCCGCGGCAGTTGTGGTGGGAAGGGTTAAAAAAAGAATTGATCTCTGCACAGTTACATTCCATCTTTTGGGAGTAGATATAACTTGCTGTATTTATTAACCAGACTTTTAATTACATTATGTAAGCCAACATATTATTTTTATCTACACACATTTCTGTGCTCCAAAAGATCACTCAGAAAATCTGAAGAAGGGTCTAGGCCCGAAACTTCAGCCTTCCTGCTCCTCTGATGCTGCTTGGCCTGCTGTGTTCATCCAGCTCTACACCTTGTTATCTTGGATAGGTTTAAACTCTTGTTTGAAATCTGCTTTCCAACCTCTCTTTAGTCTGGGAAACCGTATGAATAATTTACGAAACGTCAAGCTTTCCTGCTCCTCTGATGCTGCTTGGCCTGCTGTGTTCATCCAGCTCTACACCTTGTTATCTCAGAATCCCCAGCATCCGCAGTTCCTACTATCTCTCCATCCAAAAATAGTTGGACAAATCCATAGGAATAGTTTCTAATTAGTTTCAAATAGTAGTACTGCGCAAAATAATCCAACACCAAATTACTTAATCCACCAAGTGGAATATAACACAGTAAGTGACAATATTTGAATTTAGGTCATATCTCCCTTCTTAAAGCCATTAACTAAACCAAATAGACTGCAGCAGCTCAAGAAGGCTGCTCACCATCACCTTCACAAAGGTAATGAGGGCAACAGAGGCTGCTCCAGTCAAGGACACCCATATCCATAGAATTCATTATAATGAAAAGAAAATCAGCAAAATGAAACATTTTCTCCTTCAGGTTGGAAATGGGCTTAGATTAATACTTGCCTCGGCTGCTGATAAACTGGGTGTTCACAAGTAGAGTAAATACAAAAATGCCTTTAATTATGATATCTTTGCGCAATGATTAGAACATGTCCAGTCATGCCACTGAAGGGATTAATGAAGAGCTTAAAAGTGGGAAAGTTGTCTTGTTCTAAAATGCATATATGATATACATTGATAAGCAGTAAAATATCAAATCTTTGTGGTTAAAGGTTCTCCTTTTGTTTCCGATCCCAGTGTTAAAGATCAGGTTTTCAGTGCTGCCACAACATAACCCAAACTGATGAATTTGGCATTTAATAAATAATAACAGAATAAGCAAAAATTAACTCAACTTCTCTTCATTTAAGAAAAAACACGAGAAATTTCAAATCGTTCCACTTTAGATTTAGTTTCTACACTACTCCAGAATATGGTCTAGAATTGTTTCATAAGTATGCAAATTGTTGAAAATTGAGTTTAAAGCACAGATAATGCATTATGTCCAAACAATACTGGGCATTTCTTTTGCTTCAAACTTGCTTTCCAGTTTTTTGTTTAAACCTATTATTAGGGATCTCGAAGGTGAGTCCAATAATCCTTGTTGCTTAACATTCAGACATCAAACTTTCACTAGAAAAGATCTACAAGTACTGTACACTAAGGAAAAAAAGACCAATAGCTTACTGTACTGTGATTCTATCACTGTCTTCATGTGCAGTGTCAGTCTGCAGTACAAATAGAAACTTTAAACTAGAGCTTTAAAAACAAAATTTCACCCTCTTCAATTCTCATTAACAGCTTATTACAGATTTACCAACAAAATCTTTTTAGTGAAATTACTTTGTATATCTTTGAGCTCGATTAATCTTTTTCCAAAGGTGCCACTGGCACAGTCGATAGTGTTTGAGCTCATTGGAACTGGTCCGCTCCACGTTGGTAGTGTCATTTACTCGATATACTTTTTGGAGGCCGGGGCAGTGTCAGCGGGTTAGTGGCTGCAGCGTCGGCGGCATGGATTGAGACTCCTGGCAGTGGCGTTAGGCCCAGAGCCTGGACCCCTGGCGGTGGCAGGCCCAGAGTGTGGATCTCCTGAGTCATGGGCGTCATCGTTACTGCTCCCGAAGCAGGACTGCTTGAGGACTGAATCACCTTCCAGACACCTTGCAGGTGGTGCTTGAAACCCAAATCTGATCAGAAGATGAACTCTTATTTAAGTAGTTTCTTTTTATCCTCTTGTAACTGAAAATCGTACTGGATTGTGATGACAAAACACTTCCTGCTGTGTCTTCAAGATAAATATGACAATAATTCGTTCATTTAGTATTTAAAACTATTATACACTAATAGATTTCTTGCTGGTCAGAGTTAGGCCACAGGATACACATCATTGTCAGGAAGTGGTATGTCACGAAGTACAAAGGAGGAGTTGTTGACTAACATTATCTATTCTTTTTGTTACAAAAGGTTTAATCGCTATAAAAATGAATTTAGTTTCTGATTGATGCATTGAGAATTCAAACATAGCAACAGTTTATCTGTAGATTGACACTTACTTGGTTCCTCGCAAAGCTCTGAAGAAACCAGGGAGAATGAGTGGCTTGTTGTTTAAGAGAAACACAACTTGATACAGCACCCTGAACTTGAAGAAAATATGCAGTTGAGTTATGAATGCATGCCAAATTTTGTTCAGAGGTGCAATGTTTACAGGTGCTGCTATGTTGTCATGATGTTATTCTTAGCAGTAAAAGCTGAAAGTGAAGTGTGCAGAATAATATATTCAATGGGTGGGGCAGTAGAAGAGAGGAAGTAAACAAAACACAAATGGTGAACACAGAAAAAAGTGTAGCCAAGAGGGTGGCCATGAGAAAATACAGTACAAGGAAAAGAAGAGAGTTGAGGAACAAGCGTATGCAAAAACTTAAAACAAAAAAGTGCTAGAGCAAGTTAGAGGCAGGAATTTGCTGGATTAATGCAAATGAAATTAAACATAGCAAACTGTATCTATTCTAATATCTCTTCTCTGCTTTCCAATCAAAACCTATGCAAGATGAGGAAAAAAAGTCTTCAGTTTTTTCCAAATCATAGAATCTGGATAATCTGTTATTAAATGATTGAGAATGAGGCTTTCTATTCCTGGAATGAGTTACAGCATCTATTTAAGATGGAATGTTAAACTGAGGCCCTGTCTTTTCTACTTCATAAATGTGAAAGATTATATGGCACTATTGAAAGAAAAAGGTGCACAGGAGTTCTTCTGGTGTCTCAGTCGACATTTATACTCCACCAATATTATCAAAACAGATTATCTGGTCACTCATATCAATGCTTGAGAGAGTTTGCTGCATATAAATTGTTTCCCTACATTACAAAGAAGAATAGATCTTTAAAAGAACTACATTGTAAATAGCTCTTAATTGTTCAAAGATCATGAACGATTTTGTGCGAATGCAGTTTCTCAGTTTGTAAATCTCATTCCTCATAAGACTAGCTAAAAACAGAAGTATGGGAATTCTAATCTCCCAGAGCAACAGTCGTACATTCCATGAGTCTGGCTTCAACCCAAAAAGGTCCAGCAAAATTACATTTCAGGCTGATCCAGGGAAAAGTCTCTGTACAGAAACACTAGACGAAAAATTGAAGTGTGGCAATGAATTGTGGGGATGTTTAATTTATGATGGAAATAGCTGTGATATTTTTGTTTAGCAACTTCCTCAAAATAATTTTCAAAAATATGGAGGGATATGGCAGCATAATGATGTCACTAGACTAATAATCCAGAGGCCCAGACTAATGGGTTTGGATCCCATCACAGCAGTTGGCTGAATTTGAATTCAAATAATAAATCTGAAACATAGACCTGTTCTCACTTATGGAGACCATGAAATTATTGCAGGAAACCTCTGGGTATGTCTTTTAGGGAAGGAAATCTGGCCTACATGCGGCTCCAGGCCCTCAGCAATGTGGTGGATTGTTAGCTGGCCTAGCATGACAATCAGTTCCAGAGCAATTACAGATGGATAACAAATGCTGGGCTTCTTAGCAACACCCATATTCCATGCAAAAATAAAGACATTTTTAAAAAAATGCTAGGTTATTACTTGACTAGTAATCTTCTGATTGGTACTTTCTATATATTCTTAGTCTTTTTAAAACCCAGGCACTAGTCTATCAAACTTATGCTAGTAATAATACCTAGATATTTATTACTATGATATTTTGATTATCTATATGGACTCTCCAGTCTTCTGTGGCACCAGAGTGAAACTATTATAGATATGGAAACTCATTGCTAATTACTAGATTTTCCTCACTCAAAGCCATAACAAGGAGTACGCCATGGACTCTCCAGGCATCACATCATTTATCCAATGAAGCAACTTTTGCGCAGGGAATTTCAATTTATATATGGAGGCATAACGGTTAGTACATTCCTAGTCGCAAACAATTCATTCCTATAATATTCAGCATTGAAAAAAAAAGAAGTATTTATTTTTTCATTACATTCAATGCCCATTCCTAATTGTCCTTAAGGATGTGGTTTCCAGCTGCCCGCCTGGAACTGCTGCAGTCCATATCTTGAGGGTATACAGACAGTGCTGTTAGGAAGGGAATTCCAGGATTTTGACCCGACGACAGTGAAGGATTGACAATACCGTCAAATCATGGAGGTAACTTGCAGATATTGTTCTTCACAAGCATCTGCTGCCCTTATCTCCCTAGGTAATAGAGGTCACAGGTTTAGAAGGTGCTGTACAAGGAACCTTGGCGAGTTGCTGCAGTATCTCTTAGATAGTACAAACTACTGCCATTGTGTGTCAGTGGTGGATGGATTGCCAATCAAG
This sequence comes from Ginglymostoma cirratum, assembly GCA_024137785.1. NCBI lineage: Eukaryota > Metazoa > Chordata > Chondrichthyes > Orectolobiformes > Ginglymostomatidae > Ginglymostoma > Ginglymostoma cirratum. Next base: position 4,138,952 of record JAHRHZ010000027.1, read on the forward strand.
TGGACTCTTTTGTTCTGGATGGCCCTGTAGTTACTTGTTACAGACTTCCCAGCCTCTGACTTTCTTTTCTAACAACAGTATTTATATGGCTCAATGGTCAAATGTAACACCCAGGATGTTGAAAGTAAAGGATTCAGCAATAACAATGCCATTGAATACCAAGACAAGGTAAATAGCTAGATTCTCAGATCATTTTGAGATAATTATAATTGACCAGAAACTGAATTGGACTAGCTACATAAATACTTGGCTACAACAGCAGGTCAGAGGTGAGGAATCTTGCAGTGAGTAACACACCTCCTGTCCCCAAAACCCTGGCCACCATCTGCAAACATCAAGAGTGTAGTAGAGATTCCCTATTTGCCTGATGACTGCAGCTCCAATAACACTCAAGAAGTTTGACACCTTCCAGAACAAAGCCAACCCCTTGACTGGCACTGCATCCACCACCGACGCTCAGTATTTGCAATGAGTATAATCTACAATATGAACTCCAGAAATTTAGCAAGGCTCCTTAGACAGCACATTCCAAACCCATGGCCATTTCCATCTAGCAGTAACACCACATGCAAGTTCGCCTCCAAGCCACTTACTACACTAACTCGGAACCATATTTCTGTTCCTTCAACGTTACTGGGTCAAAATCATGCAACTCCTTCTCTAATGGTACTATGGGGCTACCTACAGCAAATGGACCGCCAGGCTGTTCAAGAAGGCAGCTCACCTCTACCTTCTCAAAGGCAACGAGGCAAAGGCAATAAACGCTGGCTAACAACATTCACATCTCATCAATGCATTTTAAAAGGATTTGCAAATGTGTTGTGTTTGCCATTTATCAGCCCATGCCTGAAAGTTGTCCAACATTTTCTGTGTATATTTTATAATCAGTCCATTCAACGGCGTTATTACATGCCTCTAGAACAGATGAAACTTGAACCCTAAACTAGCTAAAGATGGCCGGACCAAGGAACCTACATATATAAATTTTAAAAAAAAAAAGAGCAGAAATAGAACATACCACCTTTCAAGCATGCTCAGCCATTGAAGATGATCACAGCTGATCTGTTTGTGTTTTGAATTTCACATTCCATCTACCACTGATAACTTTTGATTCCCTTCCCTAAGATTCTAATTATCTCGGTCTTAAAAATATTTAATGGCCCCACTTCTACTGCCTTCTGGAGGTGGAGCTACAAAGTCTCAACTCCCAGAAAGAAATTCACCTTAGCTCTGTCCTAAATAGATCCCCACGTCTGTAACTTTAAATACAATGGTTCATAGTTCTGGACTGACCCGCAAGGTGAAGCACCCTTTCCGCACCCACCTTGTCAAGATCATTCTGAATCTTATACACATCAATTCAGTCATCCCTTAGTCTTCCAAGATGAAGTAAAAACAAGCCCAGCCTGTCCAACCGATCCTCATAAGGCAACCCATTCAATCTAACTATTAAATTACTAAATGTCCTCTGAATCACCTGAACCCCAAAGACTTCCTGCAATGAAGCAAAAGCAAAATTTGCTGATGAAACTCAGGAGGTTGGGAAACATTCATGAGAGCAGAGTTAACATTTCAAGCCTGGTAACTCTTCATCAGAACTGTTAACAGCTAGGAACAAAGTGGGAGTTATGCTTAAGAGAAGGAATTTTGGGGAGGGGGTGTGGGTTGGAAGAGGTGAGTGGATAGATGGAAATGGAGCCCAGAGAGAGAGGGAAAGATATGAAAGTGGTAGGCAGGCAAGGAGATTATGGATAGGATGCCAGGATGGAAGAAAAGCTGAATAAGTGATAAGAGTAGGAGAGAATGGGTCAGCTGTACTGAAAGCAACCCACATAAAGTGATATGCAATGAAAATGTTGACGTGGGAACCTACCAGTGTATCAAAGTGGCAGGCAACTGGAAGCTCAGGGTCATTTTTACCGACAAAAATGGAGGTGTTTTGCAAAGGTGATCACCCAGTCTGCGACATAGAGGAGACCACACTGAACAGCAAACACTATATGGTAGACTAGATTGAAAGGTATGTCTGAAGTCTGGCCATTATTATCAGTTATCCAGCTTTTCTCCCATCCTAGCCTGCTCTCCTTGATCTTTTTCATTATTTACTCCTTTCATACTCTCTCCCTGGGCTCCATCTCCACGTATCCTCTCACCTCTCCACTCCCCCATTCCAACCTTGTCTTCAGCATAAACAGCACTATTTCCTAGCAGCTAACAGTTCTGATTCACGGATTCAAAACTTTAACTCTTTTCTTCCCCTAGATTCTGCTAGACCTGCTCAGTTTCGCAGCAATTCCTGTTTTGGTTTCAGATCTCCAGCATCCCAGTTCTTTGTTTTATTTCCTGCAGTATTCTCTGGGACTGGGATGATTTACCTCCAACAACTAAAACCAACTCTTTTGTGCTAGATGTAACTCGACTCCCTTCACCCCAAATCCCATTGAATTCAATTTTCCAAGGGTTCCTTGATGCTCCCGTTTATGAATGGAGTTGAAAATGAACCATGCTGAACCATTTTCAACACCTCCAATTTACAACCTGAGTCCCCGCTTAGAAACAAAATTCAGTGCAACTAGTATGGTGGATGTTAAACAAATACAGTGAAATTTCTTTCAAGCTGCTGCAAATCTAGCCTTTAGTACACACTTGCAGTTAATCACAATTAAAAACGAAAGAAAATCAAGTGAGATCTATTACTGTTGTAAATGACACTAATCAGTTTGAGTATTCCTTGTCAAAATACTCTGCTACTTTACAGTGAAGAATGGCTGGTAGTTGGAATGCGTTGTCCGAAGATTCAATAGTATGTCTCAAAAGCAAATGGATAAATACCTGTAGATGAATAGGAAGAAGGAAAAAAAAAAAATAATCAGGTGAAAAGTGGGGTTAAAACAATAATTAAAAAAAAAAAAAAGGGCTGGAAAAAAGTCAGCATGCTTGGAGAGAAAAGCATCGAGTCCAGTGATCCTTCTTTATTTTATAAGAGTGGATTTTTTAGAAAAATTCACTGGCCAGCATTTATTTCCTATCCTTAGGTGCCCTCGAGAAAGTGGTGGTGATCTGCCTTCTTGAACCTCTGCAGTCCACAAGCTGAAGGCTGATCCACAATGTCCTTGGTGGGATGGGGTTGGAGGATTCTAGGATTTTAACCCAGCAACACTGAAGGAACGGAGACGTGTTAGTAAGGTAGGATGGTGAGTGGTTTGCAACTAATGTTGTTCTCATATCTGATGCCCTGTCCTAGATGGAAATGGTCATGGGTTTTGAAGGCACTGTCCAAAGATCTTTTCTGATTTTCTGCAGTGCATCTTTTAGATAGTACTGAGCGTCGGTGGTGGAGGGAATGGATATTTGTGGATGTGGTGTCAATCAAGTTGGCTTTGTCCTGGATAGTGTCAAGCTTCTGGAGTGTTGTTGGGACTACACTCATCTAGGCAAGTGGGGAGTATTCCATTACATTCCTGACTTGTGCATTGTAGATGGTGGACAGACTTATAGGAGTCAAGAGGCAAATTATTCACCGTAGTATTCCTAGTCTCCACTGCACTTATGTGGCAAGTCCGGTTGAGTTTCTGGTCAATGGCAACCCCAAGGATGCTGGTGTTGAGGTATTCAATAATGGTAACATCAATGAAAGTCAATGGGCGATGATCAGGTTGTCTCTTAATGGAGATGGTCATTACCCAGACTTTGGGTGGCACAAGGGTTATTTGCCACTTATCAGCTCAAACCTAGATATTGTCCAGATCTTGTACATTTGAACACAAGCTGCTTCAATTGCTGAGGTGTTGCAAATGGCATTGAACATTGTGCGATCATTGGTGCACATCTCCACTTCTGACCTTATGATGGAGGGACGGTCATCGATGAAGAAGCTGAAGATGTTTAACCTCCAACAAACATGACTATCTTTCTTTGTGCCAGGTATAATTCCAACTAGCAGAGTTTTCCCCTAATTCCAGTTTTGCTAGGGCTCCTTGATGCCACACTTGGTCAAACACAGCCTTGATGTCAAGGGTTATCACTCACCTCAACTCTGGGATTCAGCTCTTTTCTCCATGTTTGAACAAAGGCTGTGATGAGGTCAGGAGCTGAGTGGCCCTGGCAGAACCCAAACTGGGCATCAGTGAGCAGGTTAGTGCTGAGCAGGTGCTGCTTGATAGCACCTTTGAAGAATACCTTCCATCACTTTATTGATCTAGAGTAGACTGATGGGATGGTAATTGGCTGGGTTGGATTTATCCTGCTTTTTACGTACAGAACATACCTGGGCAATTTCCGCATTATCGGGTAGATGGCAATGTTGTAACCATACTGAAACAGCTTGGCTAAGGGAGTAGCAAATTCTGGAGCACAGGTCTTCAGTACTATTATTGGAATATTGTCAGGGCCCATAGGCTTTGCAGTATCCAACGGCTCCAACTGATATCATGTGGAGTGATTATCCAGACTGCTCTTTGAAAAAGCCAGTGCAGCTAGATTCAATGGCCTGAATAGCCTCTTGTTGATCTGCACCATTTCAGGATTTCAAGGAAAGTACAGGCAATTGCTTCAATACAATTCAAAGACAAGGTCCTGATCTTGGTGGCTCGTCTTTCAGGTGTTTCTTCCTTGCTAGAATGCGTTTATACGGGCCCTGGAATCCTTCCCTCAAGTGATCAGTAGTTGTGTGTGAATTTAAGCAGAAGTGCTGACAATCACTAAACCATGGCAGGCATCGCAGTGCAATTTGATCCGGTATTAACTCCGCGATAGCACATGCGTATTTCAAACAGTGCTCACAATTTAGCAATTGAGAAATAAGACCATTTAATTCAACACAGGCTAGAAACTAAGCAGAAGCGATTTGACTCAAAAAGTGACTTGCTCATCTATGAAATTCCAGTAAAAAAAGTTACATTTCTAAATTGGTTAAAGAGAAATGCCAAAACGATCAAGTCTCTACTTGAACCTTCGCAAATGCAGACCTAAGCAGTGGATTATAAATATCTGACAGGTCTTCCCTAAAAGCACAGATGACAAATACAGCATGTGGCTGAGCCATATGGTTCATTAGCAGCAGACTGAATTCCAAGCCTGTGCTGAGTTAGCCAATGTGAGCCAGTAATTGCAATCTTTATTCTTTTCCCCAAAAAATATTGAAAGAAGAGTCAGACAGAGAAATGAAATAAAAAAGAAATTAAAGATAGAAACAAAGATTAAAAAAAACAATGACCAAGAAATATACAGAAAGTTCCTTTTAAATTTGTACATGCATAGGTAAATTCTCTATTCTTCATATTAAATTGAAAGCAAAATACAGCAAAGCTAGAAATATGAAATAAAGATAAAGTGCAGGAAATGCCACAAGATCTGCTGAGCATCTGTGAGAAGATCACAAGTGCTAATGGTTGACAAGTTGAAAATAGCTCTTCTTCAGGTAGAAATATGATGGGTTCTACATCAGGTGGCCACTGAGGATGGGAGCAGGGAAAGGGATATTCTGGGATATAGTAGAAGGCAAAGATAAAACGGAACAAAATGCAAAGTGGTAGTGAGTGTAAAGTTACCATAGTCTTACTACACCATGGAACTACTCTCTCATTGGAGTCAGAGACAACTGGTGATGGTTTAACCAGACAGTCACTATGGCTTGGGGCGGGGGAAAAGAGGTTGAGAAGGAAAATTCTTCATGGTAATGTCAGCCAGTGCGAGAATTGAACATATGCAATTGGCAACACTACACTGCAAACCAGCCATTTAGCCAACTAACCCGATTGTAGCAAACAGTCCTATAGCATGGAAACAGATTCGTCACACTGTCAAAGCATTAATTGAGAGGGAGAGTAAATGCTAGAATAAATGGACAGTTCTGAAAGACTGCAAAATGCTATATTCTACCGTTTATCTGTGTGCACTTCAGCACTTCATAGAGGCCATTCAGCTGATCACAAAACAACAATGCAGAAAAATTTTAAAAGAACCACATTTCAGCCCTGAATTACTTTTTTTGAAAATCTAGAGTTTGTGTCTGTTATCCTTCATGGATGTCTATTTTGTTCATTTGTAGTTCCTCATGTGCATAAGGAATTGGATACTGAGCTAAACAGGAAATCACAAAAGGAAAGACAGGAAGACAACATCCAATGAAGGTCAATCAGGATGAGTAATAAAAACAGAAACTCTCCATAGATGCTGCCAGACCTGCTGAGTTTTTCTAGCACTTTCTGTTTCTACCACAGATTTCCAGCATCTACAGAATTTTATTTTTTATTCAGTAAGGATGAGGGCCTAGTCAAAAGGACAATAGAAGATCTCGTTTTACAGAAGGTAGAATTTATGGAGGAAGTGAATGAGAAATTATCGAAATTGGAAGTTGTCAAAGGCTTGTTAAACGGTCTAATGGGGAGAAGGTTGCAAAAGTAAGTAGCCTAGCAATGAACTAAATTTAATCATCCCAGAGTCAAACAGAATAAAAATGTTGCAAACACAGTCTGATTCAGATTGAGTGAAAGCTAGATCAACGAGGAATATGAAAATCAGAGTTGTAGGGAAGTGAAATTAATGGTGTTGGTTGAAACAAATGTAGCCGAGGTTGAACTGGAGAAAGTTATCACTCATTGAAAATATTTGCCTGCAATTTATACCCCGCACCCCTCCCTCCAGCCACACCAGTCCAACAAATAAACTCAAGATTGTTAGTGCCAAGTGGTACTTGCTATTTAAAACGTACAATGCATCATACCGAAAGTGCGTTGCAGCAACTCGGAAAAAAAAAAGTTTGTCTTGTAGAGCTCTTCACACACGAACTGTAGAAACGGCCATTTTGTAGCTTAAATATGAAAAAGCTTTGCTACCAGTTTGGAACTTCTCCCTTAGTTAGTTACTACTTTAAAAAAAGAACCCACTAGACTGTATGTGAGCGTGTACAGGATCCTTGCTCTCAACTTCCAAACAAAAAACGTATTTAAAGTTTATTGTGTCAATGTATAGGTTTATACTGTAAAATCAAAGACACCTGAAAACCCTGAATCGAATTCAATGTGATTCTTTAAATGATTCACGAAATACAAATGTACACATGCACAATAAATTTATACATCGAAAGAACTGCAAATCCAAATGCAACTGAGAGAAGTTTGTAACAAGTTTCCTTCAAGCAAGAAACTGTACTCATATTCAGCCCATTTTAAGCTATACCAATGGCGAGCCCGACTCCCACCAAACAAAAGGAATTCAAATCTCGCAAGTCGGCGCGCAGCTAAATATGCTTTGAGTACTGACAATCATCATCACACTCAAATATTTAAAAAAAAACACATCCAGTCCCCTAAACTCACGGTGCTTTTAACTTCTGAAGAATCCTCCTCGTCGCTGGAAAAATCCGCTCTTAATTCTGACTTATTCTTAGAAGTAATGTGTTTTAAATAGAGCTGCACATAAACCTCTTTCTTCTGCTCTCTCTGCGGTAAACGCACGTTATGAGCAATTAATTCACTCTTCAGTCTGCTTTTAGTTAAATGTGATGGATCTTGGTGCTCCCCAATATCTGACATATTCAACACAAGGATCAAATCTCTATTTTGTTTATCAATTAAGGTTAAACACTAACCAAAGAAACAGCGTACAATACCCCACCGCACACATGCACGTACGAATTACAAACTGTACATACAAAGAAGTTCAAGGCGGATTGGACGCGATTGAAAAAGGAAACCTATTGGCCAAAGCGCAATTGACTCTTTAAAGGCCTCAAAAGCTATTCATACAGTAAAAACACTAATGGCAAGACACGCCAGCTTTACATATTCTCTTAAAGTGCTTCCAAGTACAGAAGACAAAGATCAGAAATAAAGCATCAAGTGCTTTAATTAATTCGTGGGTTTGAGCATTGCAGCAGGTTGGCACAGATTGCTCATTTCTAACGTCTCTCAGAAAACGATGGGAATCTTGTAGGATTTTGACCAACCACAGTGAAAAAATAAGATACAATTCTAAGTCAGGATGTTTTTCCATGCATTTGCTATTCTTGTACTGGTATAGATTGTGGGCTCAAATGATGCTGTCAAAGGAGATTTGGCAAGTTGCTGTCATGCACCTTGTACATGGGACTCACTTCCTCGAACACTGGTGGTAGAAATGCTTTAATGTGGTTTATAGTGTGCTGATCAGGCAGAATGCTTTGTTAAATGTGTGTTAAAAAAAGTCTCAAGAGTTGTTAAATTGGCACTCATCTGAGCAGATGGATAGTCTTCTATCACATTTGACATGTTCCTAGGGAGTCGGGAGATGTTACTTGCCACGGAATCCTCAGTCTCTGACCTCCTCTTGGATTAAGTGAATTTGAATTACTGGACCAGTTGAGCTTCTGGTCAATCGTCACACGATGTTGACAGTTGTGTATTCATATACGCTAATACTGTTAAACACTGAGAACAGATGCTTCGATTTTCTCATTCTGCTCCCTCTGTCTGTCTTTTAAGTGGCATAGTTGTTACTTGTCACTTATCAGCCCAAACCTGAATGTGGTCTAGATTTTGCTGGATGCATGAATAGACTGTTTTAATATCTGACAATTTGCAAATTGGACCGTATACGACAATTGTAGTGAACATTCCACTTCTGATCTTTTGATTTATTCAATGCATTAAAATCTGAGTACTGCCCCTGCATGGTTGGCGTGTGTGTTACAGTGGTGATAAAAATGGACGATTGAGTTTTAACTTCCTTCATCTGATTATTATACTGAAAATCTTTCATGGATTAAAATAGCTTTTAAAATTGAAGAATCATACACCTAAAGCAGTTGGAGTGGGTTACCTAACCACAGACAAAGCAAGCTTCGGGAGATCCACTGTGGAATAAATGAAGCCATCCACACTGAAATTACTATGTTTATCTAAAGGCAAACATCAAAATTAGGCAACCGAGTCAGCAACAAGAAATTCACAACAATAGTTTAATTCACATGAGCATGATACTTTCATATACTGGGAGATGAACTGGCCTGTTTGCCAATTAACTAGTTTGGAAAGACAACGAAGATACACTCTGAACAACACACTGAATAATATTTCATCAGCTGCTTTTGAGCAGCAGATCAGAGAGAATAAAACACAAATTTGTGATAAGAAGAGCTAGAACTTATTCTCCCTGCCTGTTTCTCTTATCATCTCAGAAAGCAAGGGGAATCAAGAATAAAACAAAAGAAGTGTGGGTGCTGGAATTCTGAAACAAACAGAAATTGTGGGAGAAGCAGTAGAAGGTTCTAAACAAGGGGCACTGGACTTGAAACGTTAACTCTTTTCTCTCCAAAGATGCTGCCTGACTTACTGAGTTTCTCCAGCAATTTCTGTTTCTATTACAAAAGTAAGGAATTTATGCATGGCACTAGTAACACCACATCTCAACTATTCTGTACATTACTACTCACCTTATTTAAGAATGTAAATGTATTGGGAAGCAGGTTTACCAGACTATTACCTGGAATGGGCAAGTTGTCTTATGAGGAAAGACTGGGCAAGTTAGATTTGTATTCACTAGAATTTAGAAGTCTAAGACTAAATTCTACCAGATACTGAGAAGTCTTGGTGGGGTAATGTTGATTTCTTGGGAAAATCTAGAACTAGGGGTCACCGTTTAAAACTGACATTAGGTGAAACTGTTTTCACAGAACTCAACTTGGAACTCTATTTGCACTGCATTTTCAGGAAGAAAGCGTTTGGATATTTTTAGTGCAGAGGTGGATAAAATCTTGGGAGCCAAGGGGCTGAAAGATTATTAGGGGTAGGTGGGAAAATGGTTTCGAATTTCCACTCAGGTCTTATTAATGAGGCAGCAGTCCTAAGGGATGGACGGTCTACTCTTGTTTGTTTATAAAGCAGCTCCTGGCGAAAAGGAAATTGGGAAAAATAACAAATTCAAAAACTAAAAATGCATCTGCAGATTCTGCTATGGATACAAGTCAAAAACATATTAAGTATAGCCTTAAATTTAAAAATCTAACACCTCAAACACAAACAATTCTAAACAATGTAGCCTTATTTCATCATTAAGAAGGCTGAACTACACTTTTTGTTTTGAAACCTTGTTAGAACATAGAACAGTACAGGGCCTTCGGCCCACGATGCTTTGCCGAAATTTTACCCTAAGCCTAAGGTCTATCTAACCTCCACCCCTACCTTATACTGTCATCCACATGCCTATCTACTAGCTGCTTAAATGTCCCTTATGAGGCCGACTCCACTACCCTCTCCGGCAATGCATTCCACGCCCCTACCACTCACCGAGTAAAGAACCTACCTCTGATGTCTCCCCCATACCTGCCTCCACTCACTTTAAAACTATGCCCCCTTGTAATAGCTACCTCCACCCTAGGAAAAAGTCTTTGGCTGTCCACTCTATCTACACCTCTGATCATTTTGTACAACTCCATCAAGCCACCTCTCATCCTTTGTCGTTCTAAAGAGAAAAGCCCTAGCGCTCTCAACCTTACCTCCCAAGACCTTCCCTCCATTTCAGGCAACATCCTGGTAAATCTCCTCTGCACCTTTTCCAACGCTTCCACATCTTTCTTGTAATGAGGCGACCAGAACTGGACACAATATTCCAGATGTGGCCGAACCAGGGTTCTGTACAGCTGGAGCATAATCTCACTGTTCTTGAACTCAATCCGTCAATTAATGAAAGCTAACACACCATATGTCTTAACAACTCTATCCACCTGGGTGGCAGCTTTCAGGGAACGGTGGACATGAACCCCAAGATCCCTCTGCTCCTCCACACTACCAAGAATCTTTCTGTTAACCCTGTATTCTGTTTTCAAGTTTGTCCTTCCAAAATGAATCACCTCGCACTTTTGTTCCTTATGTTTGTACGTGTATTTTTTTTTTAACTTTAACTTATTTTCCTAATCAACCTGCTCAAAGATGTTACTACACACCTCTGGAACAGGTGGGACTTGGGCCTGGGTTTCCTGGCCTAAGGGCAGGAACATTACCACTGCATCACAGGATGTATATTTTAATTCAGTAATAAAATTCTTCCTTCACACAAGAATATTTTGATATTTGGCTTCTTCATTTTTATTGAAAGTTTGCTTTAATCAAAGCTAAAAAGGAAATAGAAATATTTGTTTAGGCTGACCGAGAAGGGGTTGAAAGAAAGAAGGGTGCCAATTCCTCCTTGCCTTGTCAAAGCACTAGAACTAGGGTCACAAGAACACTACAGCATACAGTGTATTACAGTGTAGCTTTAAGACCATATCTACCTAACAATGTGTAAAATTGCAGATACATCTTGTCCATAACGTGCAAGAGATTTAACTTAGTCAATTATCATTTTACTTGCAATAAACATCGATATGTATTCACGTCGCGCTGTTATCATAAAACGTCAAAAGTGCTCTGCAGCAGCGTTTTAAGTCTGACACTTGACACATATTAGAACAAACACCCTAAAACTTTGCTTGAATTGGATGATTTAATAAGCATCTTAAAAAAAGAGAAAACAAAATAGTATAACAGACAGGAAGAGAAGCAGAGATAGTAGGAACTGCAGATGCTGGAGAATCTGAGATAACAAGGTGTAGAGCTGGATGGACACAGCAAGCCAAGCAGCATCAGAGGAGCAGGAAGGCTGACGTTTTGGGCCTAAGCCCTTCTTCAGAAATGGGGAGAGGGGAAGGGGGTTCTGAAATAAAGATGGAGAGAGGGGAAGGCGGATAGAAGATGGATAGAGGAGAAGATAGGTGGAGAGGAGACAGACAAGTCAAAGAGGCGGGGATGGGGCCAGTAAAGGTGAGTGTCGGTGGGGAGGCAGGGAGGCGATAGGTCAGTCTAGGGAGGACGGACAGGTCAAGGGGGCGGGATGAGGTTAGTAGGTAGGAGATGGGGGTGGGGCTTCAGGTGGGAGGAAGGACAGGTTAGGGAGGCAGGGATGAGCTGGGCTGGTTTTGGGATGCGGTGGGGGAGGGGAGATTTTGAAGCTTGTGAAGTCCACATTGATACCATTGGGCTGCAGGGTTCCCAAGCGGAATAGGAGTTGCTGTTCCTGCAACCTTCGGGTAGCATCGTTGTGGCACTGCAGGAGGCCCAGGATGGACATGCCGTCTGCGGAAAGGGAGGGTGAGTTGAAATGGTTCACGACTGGGAGGTGCAGTTGTTTACTTCCTCCCACGTATCCCCTCTTCCGACCTCAAGACCCATCTCCATCTCCTACTTACTAACCTCATCCCGCCCCCTTGACCTGTCCGTCCTCCCTTGACTGACCTATCTCCTCCCAGCTCCCCACCTACACTCACCTTTACTGGGTCCGTCGACGTGTCTTTGACTTGTCTGTCTCCTCTCCACCTATCTTTTCCTCTATCCATCCTCTATCCGCCTCTCCCTCTCTATTTCAGAACCCCCTTCCCCTCCCCCATTTCTGAAGAAGGATCTTGGCCCGAAACGTCAGCTTTCCTGCTCCTCTGATGCTGCTTGGCCTGCTGTGTTCATCCAGCTCTACACCTTGTTATCTCAGGAAGAGAAGCAGAGTGGTTTAATTTTAAATAGACAGGGTGTGTTTCCCCAAAACTCTTGGATTGTGAAGTCAAACTTTAAAAGGGACCTGTAACACCAGTTAAATCAAAAATATATTTTAATCATTCAAACCCTAACACCAGTTCAAACCTGGTAATATCATGGCAACAAAGTCCTGCAGGTCAGCATACAACACTTGGATTCACTCTTTGGAGAAAAACAAGGAGAAATATGAAGGGACTGGACTTGACGAGGGTTTAACCATCAGCATGGAATACGGTTGCAGAATTACCATCTGGTTAGATTCTCAACAGGCTTATTGTTAACAGCAGACTGAAACAAGGGGTCCAGAAATGTGGAGATGTTTTGTTCTTGTAATTGTACTGCTGGAATTTTCTAGAGCTGTAGCCAACTTGCAAATCATTTAGCAGCTATTTTAGTCCAGTAATGCCCATTTTAAATCAAAAAAGCTTTTCCTTTTAAAAAATTATGATCTGTTCAATGTCTTGTGGACACATGGGTAGAGAAGCTATTATGTCTAAGTGCAATGGGGTGGACTGGCTCCCCCTTTATTCAACCTCCACGGTTAGTCACAACAAAGACTGAAATTCTTTTCAACTAAAAATATACCTCACTTCAATTAGAATACAGTTAACTTTTATTGTTACAGTAAGGAACAAGTTGCAAGTTTTTCCAAGTTAAAATAAAGCAAATTAATAGCCCCAAGAAAAGTAATAAAGGTATCAGATTAAGTGTTAAGAATACAGCATATTTTGCAGTCATTCACACCCTCACACACACGTACAAAGTTGAAAGGGGATAGTGTCCAATACGAAAGGTAGATACAAGAATATACATAGTTTTAAATTCTATGGTGTTCTGGAGGTGCAAGGTATAACCAGAGACCATGATGGCTTCATTCAACTGCCAACGAATGGTTCTTCAACTGTCAGCAATGAACACTGCAGTAATCTTTTAACTATTAGGTTCCCTGATATTTCTTTCAGGCCATCGCTGTCAATGGGTGCTTTCCTTCAAGACATAGAAAGGCACCTCCAGCCTGTATGCCGTTCTGCAGTGTAAAATCCATAGGCTCTTTTCTGCACAAATAAAAACCTCAAAATTGTAGCTTATCTGTATGTGTGCTGAGACAATTGTGTCCAGGCTGATTTTTAGGCAAATGTTTCATCTCCAAACTGCAAGGATTTTCATAATAGTGCAAATCAACTGGCAGTAAGGATCTTTACCAGGTTTCATGGCTCTTGGGTAAAATTGTTATGCAGCTCAGATGTATTTTATGTAATTCACATTAATTTAATGAAACGTAGACAACCTGTGTAGAATAGGTGATGCACATTCCATGGGTTTGTCCCGTTTTTAAAAACTATTACAGTTCATGAAAGTCTTGGTATTAAATCTGTCAATGGTATTCAAAGATGAGTGGTCCATATTTCATATTGCTGTGACAAAGAAAGAAATTTAGGTAAGAAACTCTGGAACTTAAGCCAAAGCAGCAGAAGGTATGGCTACAATTGGTTGAAAATCAAAATTGAGGATGCCTAATAGGCCAGAATTAGAAGAACTCAGAATTCAGTCGTGCTGGACGAGATTTCAGAGATAGGTAGAAACAAAGTCTCATGGGGATGTGAAAACAAAGATAAAAATGTTAAAATTAAGACCTTGCTTAACTATGAGTCAATGTATGGCATCAATACAGGATGAAATATCAATAGGGCATGGTGTAAGATAAGACTTGGATAGAGTTTCTAATGACCTCATATTTATGGAAAGTAGAAGGATGGAGGTTATGTTAGAATAGTCAAGTCTAAACGCAATAAGGTTATGCTTCAGCATTTCAGTAGCAGATACCATGAGGCAAGGTGCATGGCGTGGTCAGGCACTTTTAATATCATCACAGCACAGTTCTGAAAACAAAAGCAGTCAAGACTTGGAAACATTTACAAAACAATCAAGCCCGAAAATAGCAGTAAGAGAATATTTTGATTTTGCAGACAGTGGTTCAGTTTTGTCAATGAAAATTGCTATCTTTTGAAGGTCTTTGTTAATTCAGGGAATATGGGTTTTACTGGTTGGGCTGGCATTTATTTCTCATCCTCATCTGGATGCTGAATGGCTTGGAGGGGAATTTGCATGCGGTGTTCTCGTATCTACTGTCTTTGTTCTTCTTCATGGAAGCGGTTGTGGGTTTGGAAGGTGCTGCCTTAAAAACCTTGGTGAATTTCTCGTGTATATTTTGAAGGTACACATTGCTGTTACTAAGTGTCAGTGGAGGACAGAGTGGACATTTACGGATGTGGTGCCAATCAAGCGTGCTGCCTTGTCGTGAATGGTGTCAAACTTCGAGTGTTGTTGGAGCTGCACTCATTCAGGCAGGTGGAAGTATTCTATCATTGTCTGTGCCTTGTAGATGGTTAACAAGTTTGGGGAGTCACAAGGTGAGTTACTCACTGCAGGATTCCTTGCCTCCGACCAACTTCGGAAGCCAAAACTGAGAGTTAAGTTCAATTTCTGGTCAATGGCAACCCCAGAATGTTGATACTGAGTTGTTCAGTGATGATACTTCTACTGAATGCCAAGGGCGATGGTTAGATTCTCTTTTGTTGGAGACATCCATTGCCTGGTACTTGTGGCATGCATGTTAATTGGCACTTGTCTGCCCAAGTCTGGATATTGTCCAGATCTTGCTGCATTTAAATGCAGACTTCTTCTATATCTGAGCAGTCACAAATTGTAATGTTCAGTACCAGTGAACGTCGCCATCTTACTTAAGATGGAGTAAAGGTCGTTGATGAAGTAGTTGAAGATGGTTAGACCTAGAACAGCACCCCAAAGAACTCCTGCAGATGACTCACCTCCAAAAAACCGCAACCCTCGCCTTTTGCGCAAGGAATGAGACCAACAAGTGCAGTTTTCTCCCAGATTGTCAGAGACCATTTTTGCTTCGGTTCCTTGATGCTGCACACTGTGACATGGCCTCATAGTTAAGGGGAAATTATTCTCACCTCACTACTGAACATAGAACAGTACAACACAGGAACAGGGCCTTTGACCATCGTGTGCCAAACATGATGCTAGTCTAAACTAATCCCATCTGCCTGCACATGATTCTTATCCCTCTATCCTCTGCCTGTTCATGTGTCTGTCTAAATGCCTCTTAAACTTTGCTATCATACCTACTTCCACCATCTCCCCTGGCAGTGTATTCTATATCCCTACTACTCTCTGCATTTAAAAAGAAACTTTCCTCACACATCTCCTTTGACTTTCCCTGCTCACCTTAAACCTCCGTAATATTTGACATTTCCACCTTAGGAAAGAGACTGCGACTAGCCACGCTATTCATGCCTCGCATAACTTTATATACTTTTATCAGCTTGCCCCTTAGCCTCTAGCAAGAACAGTCCAAGTTTGTTCAACCTCTCCTTGTAGCTAATACGCTCCATTCTAGGCAAATCTTGGCAAACCCTTCTGCACCATTTCCAAAGCTTTCACATCCTTTCCATAGTACGAAATCCATAACTGTGCACAGTAATCCAAATGTGGGCTGACCAAAGTCTTTATACAGTTACAACATGACTTGCTAACTTTTATACTTAGTCCCCCGACTGATGAAGGCAAGCATGCTGTATGCCTTCTTTACCACCTTATCTACTTATGTTGCCACTTTCAGGGAGCTTATGGACTTGGACCCCAAGATTCCTCCTATATCGTGCTCCTAAAAGTCCAGCTATTCACAATATACTTGCCTCTTGCATTTGACCTCCCAAAATGCAGTGCCTCACACTTGACCAGATTAAATTCCTTTTGCTATTTCTCTGCCCACCCTTCCAGCTCATCTATATCCTGCTGCATCCTTTGATATCCTTCATCACAATCCACAACACCAACGATTATGTGTCATCTGCAAACTTACAAATCAGACCAACATTTTCATTCAAATCATTTATACATATTACAGAGATTTCAGCACGGATCCTTGTGGAACACCATTGGTCACAGACATCCAAGCAGAAAAACACTCTTCCACAATGACCCTCTGTCTTCTATGGCCAAGCCAATTTTGTAAACAACTTGCCAACTCACAATGATTCAATGCAATTTGATCATCTGGACCATGCTACCATGAGGGACCTTGTGAAATGCTTCACTAAAAATCCATGTAGACACCTTTCAATGCCTTACCTCATCTATTATCTTTGTCACTTCCTCAAAAATAAAATTATTCACATCTGTGAGACAAGACCTCCCCTGTGTACAGTCATGCTGGCAATCCCCTATAAGTCCATTCTTCTCCAAATGCAAGTAAATCCTTACCCCAAGAATCTTCTTCAATAAATTTCCCTCCCACTGATGTAAAGCTGATGGCCTATAAATTTCCTGGATTATCCCTGTTGCCCTTCTTGAACATAGGAACATTACTGGCTATTTACCATACTTCAGCTCGTGGCTAGAGGATACAAAGAGCTCTGTCAAGGCCTCAGCAATTTCCTAGATAACAAGGTGAACACAGCAGGGCAAGCAGCATCATAGGAGCAGGAAAGCTGACGTTTCAGGCCTAGACCCTTCTTCAGAAATGGGGGAGGGGAAGGAGGTTCTGAAATAAATAGGGAGAGAGAGGGGAGGTGGATAGAAGATGGATAGAGGAGAAGATAGGTGGAGAGGCGACAGACCAGTCAAAGAGGCGGGGATGGAGCCAGTAAAGGTGAGTGTAGGTGGGGAGGTAGGGAGGAGATAGGTCAGTCCAGGGAGGACGAACAGGTCAAGGCGGCACGATGAGATTAGTACGTAGCAGATTGGCGTGGGGCTTGAGGTCGGAGAATGCGATAGGTGGAAGGACAGGTTAGGGAGGCTTGGACAAGCTCGGCTGGTTTTGGGATGCGGTAGCGGGAGGGGAGATTTTGAAGCTTATGAAAGCCCTACTGCCCCCTTGATCATGACCCCACCCCCAAACACTAAGCCATCATCTCCTAAACCATCCATAATCTCATCACTTCAGGTGACCTCCCACCCACAGCCTCCAACCTTATCATTCCCCAACCCCGCACTGCCCGCTTCTATCTCCTTCCCAAAATCCACAAACCTGACTGCCCTGGTCGACCCATTGTCTCCACCTGCTCCTGCCCCACTGAACTTATCTCCACCTATCTTGACTCCATTTTCTCCCCCTTTCTCCAGAAACTCCCTACCTACGTCCGTGACACAACCCACGCCCTCCACCTCCTCCAGAACTTCCAATTCCCTGGTCCCCAACACCTCATCTTTACCATGGACGTCCAGTCCCTATACACCTTCATTCCCCATGCAGATGGCCTAAAGGCCCTCCGCTTCTTCCTGTCCCGCAGGCCTGACCAGTCCCCCTCCACTGACCCCCTCATCTGCTTAGCTGAACTCGTCCTCACCCTCAACAACTTCTCTTTCAATTCCTCCCACTCCCTACAGGCAAAGGGAGTGGCCATAGGTACCCGCATGGGCCCAAGCTATGCCTGCCTCTTTGTAGGTTACGTGGAACAATCCTTCTTCCGTACCGACACTGGCCCTAAACCCCACCACTTCCTCTGTTACATTGATGACAGTAGCGGCACCGCCTCGTGCTCCCACAAGGAGCTTGAACAGTTCATCCACTTCACCAACACCTTCCACCCCAACCTTAGTTCACCTGGACCATCTCTAATACCTCCCTCTCCTTCCTGGACCTCTGTCTCCATCTCCGGCAACCACCTAGAAACCAATATCCATTTCAAGCCCACCGACTCCCACAGCTACCTAGAATACACCTCTTCCCACCCACCTTCCTGCAAAAAATGCCATCCCCTATTCTCAATTCCTTCGCCTCCACCACATCTGCTCCCAGGATGAGGCATTCGACTCCCGTACATCTCAGATGTCCTCGTTTTTCAAGCACCACGACTTCCCCCCAACTCAGTAGTCGAGAACGCCCTCGACCGTGTCTCCCGCGACTCATCCCTTACACCCCTTCCCCGCAATAAAAAAAAAATAACAGAATCCCCCTCGTCCTCACGTACCACCCCACCAACCTCTGGATTCAACGCATCATCCTCCAACACTTCCACCTGCTGCAATCCAACCCCACCCCCAAAGATATTTTTCCCTCCCCACCCTTGTCTGCTTTCCGGAGGGACCACTCTCTCCATGACTCCCTTGTCCGCTCCACACTCCCCTCCAGCCCCACCACGCCTGGCACTTTTCCCTGCAACCACAGGAAGTGCTACACCTGCCCCTCCACCTCCCCCCTCACCCCAACCCAGGCCCCAAGAAGACTTTCCATATCAAGCAGACGTTCACCTGCACATCTGCTAATGTGGTATACTGCATCCGCTGTTCCCGTTGTGGCCTCCTCTCCATCGGGGAAACCAAGCGGAGGCAGAACACCTAAGCAGATGTTTATTGTCCTTCTCTGCTTACTTGCAACAGGACAAACCTGTGCAAATAGGCCCATAAGATATTGGAAACAGAATTAGGACAATTCAGCCCATTGAATCTGCTCTGCCATTGGAATTTGGTTGATATCTTTTCAACCTCATTCTCCAGCCTTTTTGCTGAAGATCTGATCCCCTTCCTAATCAAGAATCCAAACAGTCTGTCTCAATGACTTGGCCTCCAAAGCCTTTTTTGGCAATGGGTTTCAAAGATTCATCGCCTCTAGCTGAAGAAATCCCACTCCATCTCCATTCTAAAGGACCATTCCTTCACTGAGGCAGTGCTCTCAGATTCTAGTTCCTCCCACTAGTAAATATCATGTTCAGTTAAGGCATTTCCTGTTCATTATTTCAAACATGAACGGTGTGCTTTTGGAATCCTTAAGTAAATGGGCACTCATAAAAGGTGGCTAAGATGACTGCTAAGAGGTCAGGTGAATTTTGCAATTTCACAGACAGAGAATCTCCAACTTCGTATTCCTAATTGGGTCACTGTTTGGGAACACATCCTTGAATGGGCATGCTCTAATAGCACCCCTTATGGAATTCCTATCTGCCACCTGAGTAAGCTTACTCCAAACATTGAAACAATGGACTTCTGGAGCCTCACTCCTTTTTCAGGTGATACTGAAGCTCTGAAAGCTTGTGTTTTCAGATAAACCTGTTAGAGTATAACCGGGTGTAGTGTTATTTTGTGACCTTGTCCACCCCAGTCCACATCCTGATGAGACTAGTTATCCAAAAGTGAGAAAGGCCACAATTTATTTCTTGAACTTCTTGACCAATACGGTTAGACGTTACCAGTATTGGTCATCAATCTGGCCAAAACCAGCTGCAGATCTGATGTTTTGATTTAAAGACCCATTAATGATCTGGCTTGCCTGCAGAAGATCGTCACAGCCACAACATCTGACAAAGAAAGGAGTGTCTTTATTGCCTTTTAAGACCATGCCGGCTGTATTTAAAAACCATCTCAATCTGATTCCGAAATCTACTTATTAAAAAAAACTTCGCCTCCTAATAAAAAAAAATTAACTTCATGATATGCTGAATGTTTATGTCAGAGGAGATCTGCAATAATTTTTATATTTAAAATACAACAGAAGATGGAAGACTTCCTTTGACACCAGACTTGCAAAGATTGTTTTACTACAAAAAAGTTATATGTGTGAACGATTTTTTTTTTATATAACTTACAAAAGTTTTCATGCAGAGTCAGATGGCTTAGTTGGCTGGGCAGTTGGTTTGCAATGCAGAGAGTTATACCAACAGCATGGTGTCAATTCCTGCACCAACTGCAGTCACTACGAAGGACTCTCCTCAACCTCACCCCTTGCCGGAGGTGTAGTGACCCTCAGGTTAAATCACCACCAGTTGTCTTGGTCTAATGAGACAGCAACCCTACAGTTTGGTCAGACCATGGTGACTTTACCTTTTATCTTTATGTGTGTGCAGGTAATGATGTTCACATTCATATGCTGCCCTTGGATGGGCTGGAGATTTGGAATACATTGTCAACTAAATGTTGATGAATTGTTGCAGTGCATCATTAATGGTAATGAATGTTCTGAAGAAGGGTCACTAGACACAAAACATTAACTCTGCTTTCTTTCCACAACTGCTGCCAGACCCGGAGCTTTCCCAAGATTTGTTGCCTGGCTTGACTGTAATGGTAAAATAGGTGAGAGATGTGCTGCGTAAGGTTATTACAGATTGGCAGAATTTAAAAAAAAAACAAAACACAAAACAAAAAAAAAAAACTTTCCTGCAATTAATGCTTACAGTAACTGATGGATGCCCATGTGAGTTGCTAGATCGATTTCAAATACAAGTCTAATTTATCATGTCAGTCATATTACACACGATCAAATATATCATGATGATGATGTAGTCACTCCAACTAACTTGATACTTCTGCGACGGATGATGAGGAAGTCAAGTAGATTTTTCTCTCAAGATGGATTTCTTATCATCTAATGCAGAGCTAAATTGGAAGCTCTATCCTTTAAGACTTGGCAAGCTACATCAGTAGTGACGTTCTGGAGTGATGAACATTGAAGCCCACCACCAAAGGAGTACATTCTGTGCCTTGGACATTAAACCACAAAACACTTAACTGTAGACAAACAATCATAGCATTAAGGTTGTTAGAGAGATAGTAGGAACTGTCGATGCTGGAGAATCTGAGATAACAGAGTGTGCAGCTGGATGAACACAACAGGCCAAGCAGCAAAGCTGTCGTTTCGGGTCGAGACCCTTCCCTGCTCCTCTGATGCTGCTTGACCTGCTGCGTTCATCCAGCTCTACACCGTGTTATCACTTCAACGTGCTCTGTACGTGCAGCTAAATATTGTATTCCTAAATCTCTACACATTTAACTTAACTATAAATGGACTGCCAATACAGCTTGTAGCAATTGAATACTGGATATCTTATCTAAATTAATATACAAGGTTTATGTAAATTCCAGTGCCTGGTATAGTTGAAAATAGAGTAGGCGACAGGTAATGGCAGATGATGGAATTTGAATTCAATAATAATCTGGAAATCAGAGTCTAGTGATGGCCATGGAACTATTGTCGATTGTCAAGAAAATCCCACCTGCTTCACTGATGTCCTTTAGGGAAGGAAATCTGCCATCCTTACCTGGTCTGGCTCACAGCAATATGGCTGACTCTTAACTGTCCTCTGGACCATTAGGGATAGGCAATAAATGCTGGTGAAACCAGTGACACCCACATCCTTTGGATTTCAAAATTGTGAACTTTGGATAAATGGATAAAAATGTACAGTGCTCAATGAGAAGAACCATAGCTTATGGATACTTCGCAGGAATCACAAAACTAAGAAGCTCAAAACAACCCTAGTTCAACAGGAAATGCAGAGAAACAAGCAGCAATTTATAACTCATTCAAAAATCATAAGACAGATGGAATCCTCTATACTTGGGTAGTTTTCCTCCAACATGTCAAGTTTATGACTATACAAGCAACAAAAGAAGAGAAACATTTGTGGGTTGGATATTAACCCAGTTCTTGAGGTGAAAGACCAGCAGTTATCTCATTGTTTCAACCAACACACTTTTTTTTGATACGAGGACTGTGCAGATTTACCAGATAAAATAGGATATGCTGACTGACTGTGGCCATGTGCAATATTAAAGCCCCATATACACACAATTTAAACAGGTTAGATATAGTGCACATGCTTCTGGGTTATATGGTTGTGGGTTCAAGACCTACTCCAGAGACTGGCATACAAAAATATAAGCTGATACTTCAGTGTAGTAACGAAGCAGTGCAGGATTGAAGAAAGTACCAGCTTGCAGCCGAGATCTTTTGTGGCATGGTACAGAAAGATTGTCTAGAAGATTCATCTCCAATCTTTCAGATCTTCTGTATTGTCTGAACCCTTCAGTGCATATTTTTAGTCTAAAACAAAAATCAGGTTTGACAAGCTTTCGAAGCTCACTGCTATTTTCCTCGTGACTACCACTAGTACAAAAATACACTATGTAACTGAAAAGAGACTAATAATGATGTGTTTATAGTTGTACCTTAACTATTTATATCCAGGTAAAAATTTATACGGAATCTCGCTTTGTTACAGACCATCAGTACACTAATTCTCTTTTCTTTTTAAAAAGGACTTTGTTCATTCTCCAGGACACCCCTTAGCCTACAGAACAATCCTAAGCTGCAAGTATTGACAAACAAACAACAGCTCCTAATAAAGATTGCTTGCAGAGTTAAAGCTAGTTTTATTTTCCCCAAGATGGCAGCAGAGTAGGGGGGCTGAGCTGGGTGGGGGGGTGCTTGTTCACTCCTGTTGGCTTTCTTTCTCTTTTTACTCTCCATCTTTTTACCTTTGTCCTTTTTCTTTTCTTTCTCAATTTTCTTTTAAGCCTGGAAAGTTGGGGGTGAAGTCAGCAGCCTCCAGCAACAGTGACACACCTCCATCCTAGCCCAGGGTCTCTTGTCAAGACAGGAACAGGTCCCGGGCCAAATCGCCAGGCCCAGATGTGCAGGCTGGGCTGAGGCTCCATTTCCACAGCTAGATCCCAGATGCCTGAAGGAGGAGAAAGGCAGTCTTGGGGGTCTAACCTCTATATAGAGGTCTTCTTTGTCATCCAGGTATTCCAGCAGGTGGTCTCGTCCAGGAGTGGTGGTCTTCTTCAATGGAAGCTTCATGACTAGTATCCAGATGCTCAGTGTGGCAGTCTTGCCTCGGCTGCGTCTTCAGGGTATTCTATTGTTCCTAAGTCAGCTTTCGCTGAGCCCAGGAGCCATTATCTAAACTATGATGAACTTTATCTTAAATTTTACTTTTCTTTCATTATTATGTACGACATCCGTCATAGATGTAGGTGCCGTGGTGGGGTGACATCTAAAACTTTTCACTATTATTTATGTAAAAGTACACATGATAATACATTTCTATTCTATTCTAGTTACAAGGATGAAAGTGCTGTCTGAACTTGATGATGTGCATTTACTTTTTTCTGGGGTGGCCTGATTGTCTATTTTCCTAAGGTGCAATCATATTGAGTTAATTTAATTACACTGAATTTCTATCGTGTTATCCATAATGCATTTTGATATAAACTTGGTTTTGGTTTCTGTTGCTTGTGATTTATCCCATTACAATGAAGTAGTTATTATCTTACCTTATGGGAGTGTGAAGCGAAAATGGAGAATTAGTTAATTATAGAGGAGAACGAGACCAAAAAGTTGGATGCCAATTAACAGTAACAGGGGAGAATGTAAGGAAAACTAATGATTGAAGAATTGTTCCCCTTTCCCCTCATACAGTAATAAGTCAAGAATTTTTCATTGGCCACAATCCAAACAAGAACCAGTACAAGCTTGTACAGGTTTGTACAAACTCATTGCTTAGAATGAACACTGGATTGAATGAAGGTGCATGGGCTATGCATCCTACACTTCCATTATGCTTTACTTAGGTTTAGTTTCTCCACTTCCATTTCAGACAATGGACAGCAAGATTCTATCACAGCTACAGTCCACTGCCTTCTTTTTTGCTTCTGCCATGCTCTTGAGAGATCTGCATCAACAACACACATTGCCAGGTTTTCTTTTGTCATCCCAATCTTCATCTTCCTTGGTGGTATCTATTATTGAATTGACATGGCATGCGTCAGAGGTGAAAGATGTGTCCTGTCAGCATCAATCATCTCTTCACCAAGATGTTCTGCAGGTGCCTCTGACCAATCCTCCGTAGCAATTCATCATTGGGTATCATACGTAGAGTTAGTAGTGCCAAAGCATTACAACTGGCTGTGGTGGTGAAAGACGTCAGCTTGAGTGACAGCTGTGCTGTTCTCTTCCACATTTCACTGCCATAGATTGCTGTTGATATTAGTAATAACAGAGTAGTTGCTTCATGGCCTTTTTGATGTTGTTGGATGCCTACACTGCAAGGAGTCGTTAAGAGACTAATGTTCCGTTGCCAAGTCTTGCTTTGATGTCGATCTCGATCATCCTACCTGGGAAGTAATACTTTTGGGGAAAAAGAAGGGGTTGAGTCCTCAAAGTTCTGTGCCAATTAGAAGTGGCCTTATTGCCATCTAATTGTCAATAATGTGGACTTTGAAGTACAGCATAACTCCAAAGGCAGGTGGTCATGTCTTGGAGCTAGCATGAATCTTTGGCTAGCAAGGCAAATATGGTCTGCAGAATTGGAGTCAGTGTGTTGGAAACGATGGTGTTGCCACCGAATGTCAAATTCTGTGTCTACAATCTCCTTCACAATGAAATCAATAACAAAGAAAGAAAAAGGTAAAGAATGCAGTCCTGTGGTATTCTCATGATGATATCGAAGGAGGCCTTGGTGCCGTATTGGTCTCGACAAAACTGCTGAAATTGCACAATAAGACTTTGAAGATATTAATATACCAAGCAGGGATGCTGCACTGGTTTGCGGTGTAATAGAATGATTTGCTGATAGAGGCTATCAAAAGCCTTCTTGAAAATCTATGCAGTTGTTTACAAATGGCTTCCATTCTTTATATATCACAGGGCAAAGCATCAAGTATAAAGATAAACTCACTGAAAGATCGGCCTGAAAATCTGCCTATACTTCACAAAGGGTTCCATCTATTTCTTAATTCAGGCTGTTGGGGTGGGGGGGGGGGGGGAAGGGGCACTTGTAGACCTTGCTAATTACAGATAGCAACATCACAACTCTACAAAAGTTGTAATCAACGATGTTCCCCCTGTTTAGTAGCTTGACAATTACTCCTCACCTCCTGGGGTGTTCTCAGCAGTCCAGACCTTGCGGAAAAGGCGTGTGAGGTACATCATAACTACAATCTTGCCATGTTTCAACAGATCTGCTGGTAACTCATCAATCCCAGATCAGCTCTTGCTCTTCATGATCTTGCTGGTTCTTTTGACCTCTAACGTCATTTCTTGCAGTTGGCATTCAGATGCTGAATATCAATTCTGTCAAACTTAACCATGGAGCTGAGGCTAGATAGATCAAGGATCTCCCAAAAGCATTCTATCCACCTCCCCTCCATCTCTTTGTCAGTCAAGCAGCATCCTGTCATCCTTGCCCTTGATCGTGGTGTTGTATCTTCCATAAGTCAGCTCCTGTACAATCCTCTTCAGCACCCTGGTATCAAAGTCAGGCCCAAGCCAAGTTGGGAAAGGAGGAGTGTTGGGCAGTGGCAAGCCCCTCTTTTTAAAAAGCCATCATCACTATAGAAACAGCAAGGAGTAGCAGAGTTTGATCCCTGATGTCTACCACTTTAGTATTAGTTAATATGCTCAAGTAATTCCAAAATGCTTGACTAAAGAATGACAGATAGATAGTTTTCTACCTCTTGTCCAATAAAACAACGAATAACACAGGTAAAAGTAATGAGAAAAATCAATTTTAAAACAATCCAGATTCTTGCTTCCTGAATAATCTGTAAATAAACAAATGGTGTGCATTCAATACAATACATGGATTCCATGGTGTTACACTAGACTGTCAAGATAGGATAAATATAAAAGAATGAGATTTCAGATCACGGAGGGTAATGGGCAACAAAAAGCGATTGTTTACTTGAAAGAGGAAACATCAAAATAAGCCCCGCTTTTAAAGCGAAATTGAGTGTCAGTTACATGATGAGGGTCTGTGTAACATGTTTTGAAGATATAAACCTGTATTGTATTCTATCCTAAACCCACTTTTACGACACCCAAAATGGATTTTCACACCCGCATCTTCCATCAAGCTCTCAAATGTTAGAATCGTAAGAGAAATTTACGACTAACATTTACAAATCGTGTAATTTCATTAAAATGCTGCAAAAGCTAACCTGATAAAGAACGAAATACTTTTCTTTGCTCCGAAACGTTTGGTGACTTTTAAATACTTTCCCCTGGTTTCTCCATCCGCCATTTAAAACCGTCACTAGCCGTCAACCGTCAATACCATTCCGCACAGAGGGGCGATTTAATAATCGCACGCACTTAGAAACGCAGCTGTACAGCGAAAATTTTCGTTTACAGTTTTATTGAATGTATTAAATGCAAATTTGACAGTCTTGAATGTTTCTGTTGAAGAGATTTTTCAAAACGGTTCAACCTTTGTGAGGTATTACATCGACTCCCCTCCAAGATATAAGTTGCACTGCCCGGTTTCAGCGCCATTTTCATTAACGGTTTTTCGCTCTGAATGTTTTTGGAGGGATTTTATTTTATTGACCCGCACTTTGAGGGGCTGTTTATTTAATGGAGTTTCAAATCAAATTGTTCAAAATTACGAATTGGTAAAATGAATCTTTGAATTCGAGCCCAACCTTGCTGCAGGTTAGAATTTCTTTTATTCGTCCTTGAGATGGTGGTGAGCTCCCTTCTTGAACAGCTGCAGTTTGTATGCTCAACACAGTGCTACTAAGGATGGAATTCCAAGATTTTGACCCAGTGACAGTGAAGGAACAGCGATATATTTCCAAGTCAGGATGGTGAGAGTCTTGGAGGGGAACCTGTAGGTGGTGTTCCCATACACTTGTCCTTGTCCTTCGGAGTTGGAAGTATCATGGTGCTGTCTAGAGGAGCCTTGGTGAATTTCTAGAGTAGATCTTTAGATGGTATGCACTGCTGTTGAGTATCAGTGATGGAGGAAATGGATGTGCTGCCAGTCAAGTGGGCTGCCTTGCCCTGGATGGTATCAGTCTTCTTGAGTGTTGTTGGTGCTGCACCCATCCAGGCAAGTGGAAACTATTCCATCACACTCCTGACTTGGGCCTTGTAGATGATGGTTAGGCTTTGGAAAGTCAAGACATGAATTACTTGCTGCAGGATTCCTAGCCTCTGACCTGCTCTGGTAGTCACAGTATTTGTAGAACTATTCCAGTCAGTTTCTGGTCAACGGTAACCTGCCTGGGATGCTGATTGTGGAGGATTCAGTGATGGTGATGATACCTTTGAATGATGGATAGATTCTCTCTTGTTGGAAATGATCTTTGCATGGCGTTTGTGTGATGTGAATGTTACTTGCCATTTGTCAGCCCAAACCCAGAAATTATCAAGGTCTTGCTGCATTTGGGCATGGACTGATTCAGTGTGAGGAGTCGCAAATAATGCTGAACATTAATTAGTACAGTCATCTGAACATTTCCACTTATCACCTTTATGATGGAGTGAAGGTTATTGAAGCAGCTGAAGATGGTTACGCCAAGCATACTAGGCTGAAGAATTCTTGCAGAAATGTTCTGGAGCTGAGATCACTGATTTATGCCTCCAATCAGAAGAGAGTTTTCCACTCATTCCTACTGACTTGAGTTTTGCTAGAACTCTTCGATACCACATTCTGTCAAATGTGGCCTTGATGTCAATGGCAGTCACTCTCCTCTCACTTTTGAAATTCAATCCATTTGTTTGGACCAAGGCTGTAATGAGGCTAGGAGCTGAGCGGTGCTAGCAGAACCTGAACTGAGCATCAGTGAGCAGGTTATTGCTTTGCCAGTGCAGCTTGATAGCACTGTTGATGACATCTTTCATCACTACTGCAGAAAGAGAGTAGATCAATGGGGCAGTAAATGGCTGAATTGAATTGGTCTCACTTTTTGTGTTCAGAATGTTGGCCAAATGCTGGTAAATGGGACTGGGTTAGAATGGGATGTCTCGTCAGTGCAGATGACTTGGACTGAAGGGTCTGTTTCTGTGCTGCATGACTCTGACTCTGTACCAGTGCTGCCATCTCCATCTGCTTGTTTGCCAATTGGAATGAATATACCCAGGAATGGAAGAGGTGGTTTCTGGGAGGTTATAAAGAATAACTCCAGGAGTATGATATTCGGCTGGTGCTTGATAGTCTGAGAGAGTTCTCCCAATTTGGCACTATTTTCCCACTGTTAATAAGGAAGACCGGTTGACAGAGCTGTATTTCCTGTGCTTTAGTCAATGCCAGGTAGTCTGTCTGTTTTATCCTTTCTAACATGTGATAGGCCAGTTCAGAGGGCATTGAAAAGTCAAGTATTTTGATATGGGTTTGGCGTCCCACGTAGGCCAGACCATGTAAGGATGGTAGTTAAATTTGAAGTCTGGTCCCTAGAACACTCCCTTGGTCTGTGGAATACTAGTCCAGTGACAATACCATGAGGCCATTGCCACCCCATACCAATAATCCATTCCATCCCATTGCATCTGCTCACCAAATTACCAACACAATCTTTGACTGTTGGAAAAAAACAAATCTGTATTTTGTGGAAGGAACATGGATCGAAGGTTGTGTGAATAATTATGCATCTGAAAGACTAAATGC
Organism: Ginglymostoma cirratum; assembly: GCA_024137785.1. Classification (NCBI taxonomy): domain Eukaryota; kingdom Metazoa; phylum Chordata; class Chondrichthyes; order Orectolobiformes; family Ginglymostomatidae; genus Ginglymostoma; species Ginglymostoma cirratum. The sequence goes on from JAHRHZ010000027.1 coordinate 4,167,687, forward strand.
TGGAAAATTATTATCAGGTCTTAAAAACAAAATTTACAGTTTCAGGCCATGATCGTCATCACATCCATCTCTTATGCCTGTGGCTATACACTGTATTCACCATAACATTGTTTTCACACTAGAATCTAATGAAATGATACCATGTGGCCTGTCGTGTCAGTATGTTGTACCTTATGTAGCCATTGATGCACCTTTGTAGTCTGTTCAGTTGCTTTTTCCGCATAATCAGCAGCTAGGTTGTTCACAGAAACAATCTTGTATTGATGATAATGGCAAGGACAGCAGGGAAAATTCACTTCTAATAGTGTTGTGCCATATTTTAAGATTCATCCGAGTTAAGACTGAGTTAGGTCTTTGGTTTAGCATTTTGTCCAAAAAAGGAAAATGTCATCCCCTGAATATGTTTGACTTAAGTGAGTATACTACCATTAAGCCTAAATTGACACCTGGTAAAATTCGGAGTTCCAAAGAACAGTCATATCAGACTTGAAGCTTTAACTAAAAACCCGAAAGAACTGTGGATGCTGTAAATCGGGAACAAAAACAAAGTTACTGGAAAAGCTCAGCCGGTCTGGCAGCATCTGTGAAGGAGAAAACAGAGTTAATGTTTTGGTGCAGTGACCCTTCCTCACAACTGTTCTGAGGAAGGGTCACCGGACCCAAAACGTTAACTCTGTTTTCTCCTTCACAGATTTTGCCAGACCTGCTAAGCTTTTCCAGCAACTTTGTTTTTGTTCGAAGCCTTAGCTGTTTCTTTGTCCACAGAAACTGCTAGACCTGCTGAGTTTCTCCTTCACTTTGTTGAATTTCAAATTGCCATCATCAGCAGTGTTTTCCTTTTATATTAACTGACAACTCCATGCCAGGAGCAGGCAGGTGGGACTAGTTTAGTTTGGGATTATATTCAGCATGGACTAGTTGGACCTAAGGGTCTGTTTCAGTGCTGTATGACTCAATCACAAATCATTTCCTGTGATGTGAAAAACTGAGTTAAGTGCTTGGTTACCTTGTCTTAGTAATTTATTTAGAGAAAAGAATTTAATCACCAAAAATGCAACCATAACAATAAAAAGCCATTGGTATACTGTTCTTTTTCAGTGTTTCCTCCTGTGCAGCATTTCCCTGAGAACAAGGTAAAACTCATGCAGGATGTCCAATGTGTTTAAGCTTGAAAATAGAGTTAACACTTCCCTAATACAGTACAAGTCTTAACTCTTGTAAGATGATTTAAGCCGTGGTGGTGAACTCTTTAAGGGTCACCTGCTGTGACCGCAAAGCCCTAGTCTGATGCGGCAGTCTCAGCAGGATTGGCTACAGAAGGAGACAGTGGGAAAGAGGTGCTTGATTTGCTGGGCCCTCCTCTTGGCCAGCTGAGCTTTAATTTCTGTATACCTCTTCCAGACAGCCAGCCTGCAGACGTCATGATTGTTCTAACTCTAAGAAATGCTATTATCGAGTAGCCACATGATAAAGCTGGAGGGTCCTGCTCATTATATTTTCCTTTTTATTCCAATGAAAAAGTGTGCAACTATGTTTTTCTTTCACGGGATGCACTCCTTATGGTAACGGTACTCGCTGCTGTTGAGGAGAGTGTTTGATCTAATTACTGAGGAAGAACTGTGATATAGTTCCAAGTCAAAATGGTGTGTGGCTTGGAGCAAAATTTTCGGGTTGAGGTCTTCTCTTACATCTGCTGCTGTTGTCCTTCCAGTTGCAGAGGTTGTATGTTGGAAAGTGTAAATTTACATCATCCAATTAATATCCATCTCTATGATTCCCATTTTCCTTTCCTACTATAGATCTCCAGATTCCTGATTTTAATTCCTGTGTTCATTGGTATTTATATGTAGAAACTTGAGGCAACCAGCAGTCTTTATATCTATATCAAGAAAGCATAAAATATGCAAAGAGTTACAGCTTTGGCTGTCCATGAGTGTCCTGTATGACATGACTTCAATCCAAAATAACTTCATTCAACAGGAATATAGCCATTCAACCTATTGTATCTCTTCTGGCTAACCAAGTATCATACATCTTAATCCTACTTTGTTTCTTCATCCACAGCTCTGTATGTAGCATTTGTACTTCAAGTTCATATCTAAGTTGTTTCTTCTAAATGCATTGCGGATTTCTGCAGTGAGTTCTGGATGCCACTACCTTGGTGCAAAAAAATCCCTGACTTTTTTTTAATCTTTCTATTAATTATTTTTGATCTCTGCTCTCCTGGTTATTGTTCTCTATGATAGGGAATTGTTCCTTCCTATTGACCCTGAGCCTTCAAAATGTAATACACCTCCGCTAAATCTCCCTTCAACCCCTTCTGTTTTAATGAAAAAATCTCCAGCCTATTCAATCTTTCCTCGTAGCTGAAATTCTCCATTCTTGACAACTTCCTTGTAAAAGTCCACTGGGTCTTCTTTTGTGTGTGAGCACATTATTCCTGAGTGATTAGTAATTTTTACAGTGCTCAAGGTGTGCCTTAACTTGTGTTTAAGACCATTCTATCATAACCTCCTTGCTGTTGTATTTCATTCTGGTTAATCAAGGATTGTTATGCCTTCTTAACCAACTTATCTATTTGCCCTGCATACCTCTTAGAATCTTCAAGGATTGCATTTCAAGGATTCTTTGGTCTTCTATGTGCCATATGATTTTTTTTTTTGTTATTCTCTTGCCGCCTTTGCTGTCATAAAATATATTAAGTTATGGTACTTTGGCTTGACTTCTATTTGCCACTTTGCCTTCCTCACTGTAGACAATATCCTGAAGTACGTAGCTTTTTTCATCACAAACAACCATACAACCAATTTTTGGCCAACTGAAAACATTTTTAATTATGCACCCAACAATTAAGTATTAGTCGTTGATAATTGTCATAAAGCAAGAGACGCAGAAACCTGAACATAGAAAATAGGAATAGGAGTAGGCCATTTGGCCCTTTGAGCCTGCTCCAATATTCAGTATGATCATGACTGATTGTCCAGCTCAGTATCCTGTTCCCTCTTTCTTCCTTTTCTTTGATCCCTTTACCCCTAAGAATTATGTCTAATTCCTTGAAAAATTGAAATGTTTTGGCCTCAAGTACTTTCTGTGGCAGACTTCCATAGGCTAACTGCTGTGTGGGTAAAGAAGTTTCTCCTCATCTTAGTCCTAAATGGCCAACCTGTATCCAAAGACTGTGCACCTTAGTTCTAGACTTCTCAGTGATCAGAAAAATCTTTCCTATGTCCTGTTTGAATTTTACAGGTTTATGAGATCCCGCTCATTGTTCTGAACTCCAGTGGATATTATCCTAACCGTCCCAATCTCCCTTCCAAAAAATGTCAATCCCGTCATCCTGTACATTGGCCTGGTTGTTTTTGTTGCATTCCCTCCAAAACCAGAACAATCTTCCTCAGATAAGGAGGCCAAAACTGCTCAAAATACTTCAGGTATAGTCTCACTAAGGCCCTGTGCAATTTCAGTAAGACATCTCTGCTTCTGTGCTCAAATCTTCTCACTATGAAGGCCAACAGGCCAAATGTCATCTACGAGATTCCCTGCAGAGACACTGACAAACACTACATCGAACAAACAGGAAGGAAACTAACAACAAGTGTACACAAACACCAATTGGCTACAAAAAGACACGACCAATTCGCTCATCTCTATCTACATGGATAAGGAGAATCACCAATTCGACTGGGACAACACCTAAATCCTGTGACAAGCAAAGCAGAGACAGGCACGGGAATTCCTAGAAACCTGGTACTCCACGAAGAAAGCCGTCAATAAACACATAGAACTTCACTCCACTACGAAGGAAAAACGGAAGTAAGGCAATCCAGCTCAACGGACTCCAGAGTTTAAAAACCAGGCGGGAAAACACACCGCGCTTCATCGGAGGCTGCATTGATGATGTTACCCAGCAGGGTAATGAAATGTCTGTGGAACAACAAACCAGCTCGGCGAGCCAACCAACCACAACATCCACAACCCGAGCTTCAGATCTACTCCAAGACCTTAAGAGTGTCTTCTTCACCTCCTGCTGCACCTACATGCTTACTTTCAGTGACTGATATACAAGAACACCTAGGTCTCATGGCAATTTATTGCTATACAGATAATAATCTGCCTTCCAGTTTTCACCAAAGTGGAATTTATCTACATTATACTCCATCTGCCATGCCTTTATCCACTCACCCAACTTGTCCAAATCACACTGAAGTATCTCTCACACTCACCCTCCCACTGAGCTTTGTGTCCTCTAAACTTGGGTATATTACATTAATGATTCAGATAAAGGAACTAAATGTATGTGGTTAGTAGCTGGGGTCCAACACTGGTCCCTGCGCTACCCCATTATTCACTCTGCCATTCAACAAAAGACTTGTTTATTCCTGCACTTTGGCAGACAGAAACAATCAGTTCTTTATCCATCTCAGTACACTACTCCCATTCCCATTAGCTCTAATTTTACATACTAATCTCTTACGTGGGGCCTTATCCAAAGCCTTCTGAAAGTCCAAGTAAATCACATTGACTGAATCTTCTTTATCAACTTGATTAGTTACATCCGCAAAAGATTCCAGTTGATTTGTCAGGATGGTTTCCTTTTCATAAATCCATGCTGACTTTGTCTGATCCTGTCATTGTTTTCCAAGTGCTCGGCTAGTAAATCTTTCATAATGGACTCTAATATTTTCCCCAGTACCCATGACCAGCTAACCGGTCTGTAATTCCCTGTACTGTTGACCTTGTACTAAGCCCTGTGGAACCTCACTAGAATCCTTCCACTCAGGTACGCGTGGATCGTTACCCTTTATTTACTCTTGCTGAGCTAACTTTGGTCCCACTTGTTCCATACTTTGCACTCATATTCTGACCAATCTGCCATGTGGGATTTTGTCAAAAAACTTTCTAAAATCCATACAGATTACGTTAAGTATACTGCTTTCATTAATCCTCTTTTGTTTGCCCAAAATTCCTCATCATACATACCCTGGTATCCTCTAGTTTCTCATGATTACTATCCTTTGTACTTGGAGTGTATTGCAGTGTACTTAAGTTTACTCATGCAGTTTAGTGAGTGTGACAGACCAATTCAGTAGATTTTATGATGCCTTAATTGGGAAAAACTTTCTAGACATGTTGAAAGATCACTTAAAAGATGTATAATTGTTGAAATTTGAACATTTTATCATGAAGAGCTTGATCTTCAGCCCCTAATGACACAGCTGAAATCAAAAGCGCATCTAATGTAAATATGCAAAATTAAATTCAAGTAGTGATGCATGTCATGCCGCTCAATTATTTGAGGAAATACAATCCAAGTCTAACAATCAGTATGCTGAGTGGTAATATTTGTGACAAAAACAAAATCTTAGCTTTTATGCTGCCTACAATGCCAGTAAACTCTTATTTCTTTAATGTTTCTCCTCTATTAATAAACAGGTGCTAATTTACAATATGAAAAAAACATCAGAGATAATAGCAAACATTGCAGTTTAGCCACTGGGGGGTGGTAGAATCAAATAAATGGCTGAAGTTTATAAAAAGTTTGAATATTAATTCACAGAAGACAAGAAAACACCTCCCACCAACTGTTTAATTTAACTATCTAATATTTAATTCAATGTATTTCAAATTAATTGATAAACTAAAAAGGTCAAAGTCCATAGATCAAGGACAGGACACATACTGAGTAAGAGCAGGAGGCACTCAGACTTAATTTTAATGTAATGTTCAACCTATTTCAAGCTTAGTGAGAATGAGAGCTGGAAACTGACTGGAAAAAAAATCATTGCATTTATATAACATCCTTTCAATTCCTCAAAAATACCTCAAAGCATTCTTCACAATATTTTGATTTGCAAAGGTCTGTGTTACGTGGGCAAACATAGCAGCCATTTTGTGCACATATAAAATCTAGTAACAAAATTATTTTGACTGATGATGTTTGAGGGAAGGGCATTGGTTAAGACACTGGGAAAGTACTGTTATTCTTTTAACACCCCATAGAATTCTTAATATCATTCTGTACCTCCCCAACAAACCAAGAGGCCAAGATGTTCCTCAGGGAGTAAAACAGAGATGTTTCCAAAAGAGCTGAGAAAAGACATTAACAGAGAAAGCTAGCAACCATGGGCACCTGAAATTTCTAAGCAAAATGGGCTAAACAAACCCAATTAGATTTCTACAATAGATTTTATTTTAAAAATATATAGCTTGTAATGTAAATCATTGTATTTTTCATGAAAAATACGGTCATAAACCACTTTAATCAGAATATGCAAGAATGTAGCTAACTGGCCATACTGCAGAGTTTTTTATTTTTATTTGTTCATTGGATGTGTGTGTCACAGGTAATAAATGCTAGCCTAGCTAATCTCTAGTTGCCTTGGGTGATGGTGGATTGCTTTCTTAAACTGCTGTAGTCCATTTGTTTTAGCTACACCCACGGTGCCACTAGAGTGAGTTCTGATTTCTGCCCTTGCTAGTATTTGTTGTCGATTTGCTGCTGCCAATGTTTAAAGCGGTAGATAGCGTGGCAATCAAAACATGTTTCTTTATTCTTAAGGAGCTTGACAGTATCCAGGACATTGTCATGATGGTGGTAAAACATGGATCATCAATCTTCAACTTCCATTGTCTGATATTAATACCTGAGACATGCTAAAATAGTTTTTGGATAAGGACAAATACTGGCCTAAAGTGGCTGCTGTGATCACCTGATCACAAATTGAGGCAAGTCCAGGACAACTATGTGAAATAAATGAAAGTGTCTGCACCAAAATTAACATGTTATCTAAGGGCCTTGAAACAGACAAATGAGTTATTGTTTATAAATTCACATCTCCTGTTTTAATTCACACTTGTATGACGATTTCACGCAATAAGATGAAATGTTCACGTACCAGTTAGCCAGCTTGGAAAGATTGTGGAGCCAGACTTAGAAATATGCAAAAAAACCATATTTCAGTAACTGCTTGGCAGAGCAGAGAGAGCAATGTTGGACTTGTGACAACAGCATCTGGGAGGCTTGCTGTCGCTCTATCTATCCCCTTGCTTTCTCATAATCAGCACCCGGTGATAAAGCAAATTGAGGAAACAACCATTGATCGAGAAATTAAAGATATCTACAATGTAGCCACTGCTGAGGATACGAGTCAACAATAAAACACCTGGATAAAATGAAATATCTAGCACCTCAAGACCTACAAGGACTCTTAAATTGTGTAGCCTTTACTTTTCTCATCAATATTGGACACATTTTTTTGGGAGCCAAATTGCCCTTACATAGTTGTACCAACACAAGAAACAGGAGCTGAAGATGGCCATTAGGCCCTTTGAGCCTTCTCCATTCAATGAAAATACGGCTGATCTTCCAAATCAACACAATTTTTGTGATCTAGCCACATGAAGTGATGTTCTTAATATGGAGAAATGTACTGATGTCAGTCTTGGGCATTGTTCAACAGCTGAACCTCCACAGTCTTCTGGGTAGGAGAATTCCAAAGATTTATCACCCTCTGAGTGAAGAAATTCCTCCTCTTTTCAACCATAAATGACCTTACCCTTATTCTGAAACTGTGTGTCCCCTGATTTTAAAGCCCCCAGACAGGGAAATCATCCTTCCTATATTAACCCTGTTGAGCCCTTTAAGAATTGTACTTGTTTCAATGAGATCATGTGTCATTCTTCAGAACTCCAGAGAATAAAGGCCCAGTGTGTTTACTCATTCTTCATAGGACAACCCCTCCATCCCAGGAATTACTGCATACAGTACACCAGATGAGGTCTCACCAAGTCATTAAATAATAGTAATAAGACAACTTTATGCTCATACTCCAATTCCCTTGTAATAAAGGCCAACATACCATTCTTAATTGATTGCTGTATCTGTATCATTAACTTTGACAAAGTCTCATCAGAGCTGCAGTCATCCAGGAAAGTGGACAGTATTCCATCACACTCTTGATTTGTGCCTTGCAGATGATCCAAAAGTTTTGGGGAGATTACTCACCACAGAACACCCAGCATCTGATCTGCTTTTGTAGCGAATGCTTATATATGGTTAATTCAGTTAAGTTTGTAGTGAATATTAACCACTAAGGTGTTGATGGTGAGAGATTAAGTGCCAGTAATTTCATTGAAAATCAAGAGGAGATGGCTAGACTATCTGTTATCAGAATGGTCATTTGTGTTTCTGATCACTTTTCACACCAATTTAGAAGAATTGTTTTAACACAAGTTGTTGTTGTGATCTGGAGCACACTGCCCAAAAGAACAGTGGAGGAGATCGTAAGAACTGCCGATGCTGGAGTCTGAGATAACACAGTGTGGAGCTGGATGAACACAGCAGGCCAGGCAGCATCAGAGGAGCAGGAAAGCTGACATTTTGGGTCGGGACCCTTCCAAAACAGTGGAAGGAGATTTAGTAAGATTTTTCAAAACGAGAATTGCATGAATACATAAAGGAGAAAAGTTAACATGGCCAGGGGGAAAAGGTTGGGGATTTCAAAGAGCTGAACTGTCTCCTCCAGAGCTTCACTATTTTAGGATTTAAGTCCAAACTGGAATGTTGGCCAGTTCATGCTGCATAACTGTTTCGTTATCCAAAGAGTTGTAAATGTGATTGAATAGTATATATTCTCAGTCTCCATTTCTGACTTTATGATGGATGGAAGACCATTGATGATGTACCAGAAGATGGGTTGACCTAGGACCCTGCCCTGAGGAACTCTTGCACCAAAATTTTAACCTCTCTTACAGCTGAGGTTGTAGATTTGCTGCTGAGCCATTGTGTTTGATTGCAGACGTTTCATCACCCTGCTAGGTAACATTGTCAGTGTGCCTCCGGTGAAGCGTTGGTGTTCTGTCCCGCTTGTTATTTATATGCCTCGTTTTGCTGGGTTTTTCATGCAGTTGTTAGAATGGGGGAGAAATGACAGTTTGGTTGAAGGATTCATAAATGTAGAATTTTATTAAATATAGAATAAAGAGTATCTGAGAATGACTAAGACTGTAATCTCATCATGGAGCTAAGGTAATTTAGAATCATGGCAAGATATTACAAGGAGGTAATCTAATCAAGTGGTTCAGATGTTGTTAGAAACTGAATTTTGATCATTTGAATTCAGACTAAGTTAACATTTTTGTAAAGCCGACAATGTCTTTTTCCAGTTGCCCAGGATTCTGAACAGCAGTGATGTACAGAAGGATCTTGGGGTTCAAGTCCATAGTTCCCTGAGAGTAGCCACGCAAGCAGATAGGGTGGTAAAGAAGGTGTACAGCATGCTTGCCTTTGTTGATTGGGGAATTGAGTACAAGAGTCAGGATGTCATGTTGCAGCTTTATAAGACTTTGGTTGGGCCATTTAGGGTATTGCGCTCAATTCTGGTTGCCACATTACAGGAAGGATGTGGAGGCTTTGGAGAGGGTGCAGAACAGGTTTACCAGGATGTTGCCTGGATTACAGGGTATGAGCTACAAGGGGAGGGTGGGAAAACTCAGGTTGTTTACTCTTGAGCAGCGCAGGCTGAGGGGAGTCTTGATTGAAGTCTATAAAATTATGAGATGCATAGATAGGGTTGACGGTTAGAATCTTTTTCCCAGAGTTGAAATGTTTAACACTAGGGGGCATGCATTTAAGGTTAGAGGAGGAAAGCTCAAAGGAGACATGAGGGGCAAATTTTTTCACATAAAAAGTAGTAGGAGTCTGGAATGCACTGCTGGGGTGGTGGCGGCAGCAGATACAATAGGGCTATTTAAGGGACTTTTAGATAAGCACCTGAATATGCAAGGAATGGAAGGATATGGACCAATAGCAGGCAGAAGGGATTAGTTTCATTTGGTGTCATGTTCGGCACAACATCATGGGCCGAAGGGCCCTTTCCGCTGCTATACAATTCTATGTTCTATGAACCTTGTTCACAGAACCATCTGATGTGACAGTTGGAAAAGGGATTAAACAACCATAAACAACTGATGGGCTAAACAGTTTTAAATGTTTCTATCAACTGGTTTTGTTTCTGTTCAGTCTGATCAAGTCTGGCTGGATTTGATTATTTTGCCGAGCTAAAGCTTTTCAATAAATTTGCACCTTCTCCATGTGGAAAACAAGGGCAGCAGAATTTTTTTTCAACTTGTAACTAGATTACAGGTAATGTACTCACAACATTGGTGTAATGGACTCTTCCCTAAAAGTACAAATACAGCAATTTTACAAAACTAAACTGGCAGATAGATCTCCAATTTATCACACCCATAACAACACATGCATATTTAAATCTTAGCACATTGTACACACTTGCTGTAATTGATTCGACCCATTTCATAATTCCTTTCCACCTTTTGATCTTGTTTCAATTTCATACCTGAACTCGCATATTCATTTTCCTTCATTTGAATACTGCCCAGTATGGCTCTTATTATCAAATAGTACTTTGCCACTCTGATACCTTCTCCATACTAATGGAAACAAGAGATGAATGGAACAGGTCACCAAGTCAACATAGTAGGAACTGCCGAAGTTGGAAAATCTGAGATAACAAGGTGTAGAGCTGGATGAACACAGCAGACCAGGCAGCATCAGAGGAGCAGGAAAGCTGACCGGGTCTGGACTTTTGTTCAGACCTGAAACGTCAGCTTTCCTGCTCCTCTGATGCTGCTTGACCTGCTGTGTTCATCCAGCTCTACACCTTGTTATCTCACCAAGTCAACATCACCTGTTTTACACTTTCACCAGCAGTTGAAATTGCCCCAGTTGTTCAGCATCAGTGAAATCAGTGGCTTTGGCAGATTTCTTGCTGCTTCTTATCCTTTAGGAGCCATTGTAGCTTTCACCACTATCACCATTACATGCAGGCAAAGAGTGCAAAAACACGATTGTTAATACATATACCTACTTGATTATAACTTTGTAAGGCAAATTTAAAGTATTTTTTCTACATCTCTACCAATTGTCCCCTTGCTGATATGATGGTCACTGAATAAGTCCTTTGCGAAGTCTCCCGCAGTTGCTGGTAGCTGCAGAAGACAAAATTCTAACAGCTGGGTGCGATTGATTTGACTGCTCCTTCCTGTCTTCAGGCAAGTTTGAAACTAACAGTTGGCCCACATCAGCACCAACCAAATTGCTGGCCTTTTGTAAATGTAAACCCTAGTCCTGCTATGTCATGGTACAGCACTCTAAGAGTTGGTGGTGAATGGGCAACTACTCATATGATCTAAATTAAAGGGAATTCTGATATCTGCTAGGAATCAGCAAATATGACAGCCTTTAGCTGACAGCAAGAAAGGCTTTAACTGTTGTAATTGCACCAGTGATTTGTTAAAACAATTTCACTGACTTTATAGCATTAGAGAATCAAGCAATTAACAGACGACGCATAATCCATCAGTACATAGATTTATTGGACATGCTGAAATTTCTACCAAAAGTGCTCACTCACACTGCATAGATTTGTCATTGAAGTACATTACATAATAAATAATAATTACATTCAATAGACAGCAGTAATTTATATGTTCAGTCCTTCATTTTCCAGGACAGAATATGAAAATATTTTTATGCCAAACACAGTGTAAAACAAATGATGCTACTAGCTGTAAATAATCACAAAGGTGATACTACTTCCAAAATTCTCATCACCAGTAACAATTCTGGTGAAATATTAAGTTTTACAGGTTTTTTTTGAAGTCAGCTTCATTGTTACAGTGCCTGACATTGCATTTTGACTATTGCGCCAGGTGTTGCTCTCAAACTAACTGAACCAATGACACTGGCTATTATTTATTGTAAAGGATGTAGCAACATCCTTATCCAAAAGTTGCTAACTGAGCTGCAACTGCTTCACCTCTAATTTCATGGAGATGCTTTTTTGTGGGCTTGTGGCGCTGCTGCATTTGCACAGTGGATACAAATGAAGTTAAGTCTTGTCTTTACAAACAAGTATCTTTAAACTATGATAATTGCTACTAACTGCCAATCAACTTTCAGCGTTAAAAGCTAAGTGCAATTAAACATAAGCAGAAGGCGAGGCAGCCATTTTAGTTCCAACTGCATCCAAAACTGAATTCTATTATCGTGTCGTACCTGAGCCATCAATCTATACATGCTCTTTCAAATTCAAACAAATTTGCAGTATTGTTCCATCAATTTATTTTACTGGTTTAGGTCTTCTGTATTCATACATTTCCTCATCTAAACCAATAGGTAGACTTTATCTATCTGGCAGAAATGAAGCAGTGGTGGAGTTAAAATCCAGTTGGTCAACATTTCGACTTGTTTCTGTTCTGTCGGTATTTTCCCCCATGGTCTTCTGTTTAGAAATGAGTAGAAGTCTCATTAACATGCATATCTGGGTATTGTGGACTTACTGAATAAAATATCAGGCAGAGCATTTGTTGTTCTTCGACCTCATGATCACAGCTGTATTTCTCTATAGACGCCACCAGACCTGCTGAATTACTCCAGCACTTTCTGTTTTATTTTGCATGAGAGTGCACTGGTGGTGAAGAATAAGGCCTCTAAGCTTAAGAATAAAAGTAATTTAAAATTATTTGTCTGGGGCTAAGAGGAACACGTGTGTTCTAGCAAGTTGTAGGAAGTTGCCTCTATGAGACTTTCAAGTCACCAGCAGCAATACTGAGGCCTGGCCTGTAAAATGGATTAACCTCTTTCTGGAGGGATGAGACAGGAGGCCAATACTTAAAAAAAAATTACATTCCTACTAATAAGTCTACAATGGCTCACTTGGTAGTGGTTTTGGCTCACTGAGACAAAAGATTTAAGGGTTCAGTGAAACCTCTAAGCACATAATCTAGACTGATTCTCCCAATTCAATGGGGAAGTGCTGCATTATCACAAGTGGCATCTTATAAACTGAGGCTCCACATACAATCTTATTGATTATAAAAGGTCCCATGACACTATTCATCAAAATCGGCAGAGATTTTCCTGATGTCCTGATCAACATTTGTCCCTAAGCTACCATCCTTAGAACAGCTACATTACAGTTTGTGATAACTTCACATGCAAATCAGTTGTGTTTCCTGCACAGTATTACACCAGTGACTATACTTTAAAAGTACTTCATTTACAGTAAGATGCTTTGCATAGAAATGCAAGTCTTCCTATAATCGCTCTTCTGTTTAAGTGCTTAGGAAATGACTAAGTAAACCATCTAAAGATTAATTTTCAGTTTGTACCTCCCTGGCAGCTATCCATTATTTTATATAAATAAGCCAACCAAATCTTTAGGTTAACTTACAGTTGTAACTTGTTCTCATATTTCTTTCTTTCTTTACCTGAAATCATTCAAATGCTTAGATTAGACCGTACTCTGTAACATGTTCTTGAATGTACAACATTTTATGTAACTGAATACACAGATTACAGTGTAAACAATTCAAGATAATCATTATACTTGCTTTCTGTGAAGGGATCATGGAATTCATGCAGCACAGAAGCAGGCCATATGGCCCATTGGCTTTTTGTAACAGCCATCTAATTAGACTGACTCGTCCTGCTGTTTCCCCATAGCCCTGCAAGTTCTTTTTTGAAAATCACAATTGAATCTACTTCCATTTCCTTTGCAGCAGTGTATTCCTGATCACAATAGGTCTCTGCATGAAGAAATTTCTCCTCCTCTCCCCTTTGGTTCTTTTCAATATATTTACTTGTGATAAAACTGGAGCAATGTACAAGCCTGCTCCAGGAAAGCCCTGACTGGAACTAAAGTTTTCAGTCTACGTCCAGATTCTGCCAGCAGTGGATAAGTTTACTTATTTGGCAGCACACTCTATTGAGTTGTCAATATTGATAAGACACATGTAAGAATTTCCAAAACAAGTGTAGCCTTCGGCAGACTTTCAACATCAATCTGAAAATGAGGAGATATAAGACTGTGCACAAAATTGAAAGTTTACAGAACAATTGTGTTCTAAGTGTGCAAGTCTTGGATTCTGTATCAGCATCACGCCAAGAAGCTAAACTATTTTCACTTGAACTGCCTTCGGAAGCTACTGAAGGCGAAGTAGCAAGGCAAAGCATCGGGCATTGAGGTGCTTGCTTGAGCTGGCATTTGAAACATTCATGCCCTGTTGAGACAGTCTCAGGTGAGCTGGTCACTTAGTCAGAATACATGACACTAACTTAACGAAGCAAATCTTCCATAGAGAACATGAGTTTCAAGTGCACTCTCATTGAGTCAAAGGAACCTCTAAAAGAAAACTCTCATGGCTTAATTTTAATACCAAGTTTGAGTCCTAGGAGCAGCTCACCCATAATTATTGCCAATCAGAAATAGAAAGAAAACAAAAATAGAGAAAATGTGAGCTAGCAACTCATCCAAAACACAATCACCTGTTGTGTCCTATCCTATTTTCAGCAGAATATTCCTAGCACGGATTGGCTTTAATAATTATAAATGTATCCATCAGACCCCTACTAAATGCTGCAAATGATAAACAATCTTTGTCTCGAAGTATGAACAAGGAAGAAGACTTATTGGAAAACATACATAATCTTCTGGAACAGAAACAGAATGATTTGAATGGTAATGTTGAATATTAGATATTTCACAAATTAAGAATGGATAACTGAACACATCCTATGTATTTAGTCCAATTATTAAAATGCTTCATACAAATTTAGATTGTGACATTTGGGTTTGAAGGTTGGTATTCAGATTTAAGATGCGATGCACACAAAACGTCACTATATAATGGGAGATAGGTATTAACTATATGAACTGACTAGATTCTAGCATATAACTGTTGGCTGAATCTATTCTGTAATCTGAAATCTTGTTTTCAGATGATGCACAAAGATTGCAGAAGGATAACCATCTCAGGTCTAACTTCAGTAAAGTATTTTGCCTTTACTTATTGCTATAGTTTCTGGTATAAAGTATGTTACAGAGCATCATTCCCTTTGCAGACTAAACGCTGCTCTCAACACTAATCATCCCAACTGCAATAGCAAAGGAACTTGTCTGGAGCCATGAAGCTCTTAATACCACATGGGTGCTGTTGATAGTTTTGTGGACTTGAGGGAACCAAGTGATTGTTGCAACTGTGACAGCTTGGGCACCATGGCTGTTTGGGTCCATAGTGAACTGGACAAACTGTAGTGCTTTTCTGTTAAGCGCATTGGTGAATTCACTTGTGGCTGCTGTTCGGGAGATGCCATACATATCCCCAGTTTGGAAGAAGCCAATGGCTAGGAAGTTCAACACAGGTGTCATCTTCAGTAAAACAGACATAGCCCTTCTGCCCAAGCAGCATGGCTTGTTAAAGGTAGTAAATGTAGGTGACAGCTTCATCAGTCATATGAAGATGCCTCCAACACTGCCTTTTCATCATCTGTAGGTAGCCACAACAACCTCGGTACCTCCTCACTCGGTAGACCGTTCAATGACACTGGGGTCTCTGGTTCCTCTTTTCATGTTCTGCTTGCTTATTGATAACTGCAGCTCCCCGAGCCTGTGTGTCTGATTCTGTTGGCACTGTTTATTCTTTCCGTTCCTCCTCCTTTTTAACTTTTGTAAAACTAGTACAGCTGCTAAGTTGGTCAAACATCTGGCTTGGAAGTACTGATCTGTGAAGAAATATCAGGAATGATATTTGAGACCTATTTAATTCCATTTGAGATATGTATAGTCAATCTACCCTTTGGGCCATTATCAGGCTATTTATGCCTTTGAAAGACTGTCCTACAGCCATCTGTACATAGTGAGGTATATCCTTCATGACCTGTGACTGGTTTGCCCTCTTCTGATCCTGCCGTGTGCAAAATATTTGTAGTATTGATTTTACCTGACTTCCATGTGCTCATGGAAATTAGCACAATCTGTTTCTTGATGCCCTTCATTATCCACTGCAATATAGCCCTATGACCTAGTAATCTACAGCCTACACAATGGTTTCATCCCCATGCCCTTAACTTCCATATATGTTGGCCTGCTAATGCACCTCACAGAACTGTTACCACTGCTGGTGATTTTCAGGTGGTCTTCTTGTCAAAGGTTAATGAATGACAAAATATGGTTGGTGTTTAAAAGCTGTAAGAACTTATTTGCCATTATTCTGCAGTGAGTGCCTCCCTTACCTGAATGCTCAAGTAATTATTTCTCAGTTTCTGTTTCAGGTTCCTCAGATGGGTGTGTTTGGGTTCGTAGGAACATGTACAAACAGATCAACAGCCCCTCCCATATGTTTTGAAAACTGATTTAGAGAAAGATAGTGGTAGTAAGCTTTTTCTGTCAAGTCATTCACACTCTACCCTCCCCCTTTTGACTACCCTAGCTGCTGGATAGCCTGGAACATTTTTTTACTGGAGTGTAGGAGGTTGAGGGGTGACCTTATAAAGGTTTATAAAATCAGGAGGGGCACAGATAAAGTGAATAGCAAGGTTGGGGGAGTTCAAAACCATGGGGCATACTTTTAAAGTGAGAAGAGAAAGTTTTAAAAAGGACACGAGGGACATATTCCTTTTACACAGAGAGTGGTTCGTGTGTGGAATGAACTGCCAGAGCAGGTGGTGGATGTAGGTACAGTTACAACATTTAAAAGACATTTGGATAAGTACATGAATAAGGAAGATTTGGAGGGATATGGGCCAAGTGCGGGTAGGTGGGAATAGTTTAATTTGGGAACATGGTTGGCATGGACTAGTTGGACTGAAGGGTTTGTTTCTGTGCTGTATAATTCTGTGACTGTATGGAGATGGTCTTCTCCTTTTCTCTGATGTCCCATCTGCCCTCTTCAATATCACTTTGTGACTCTCAGCCTTTTCATTACTCCCTCAATTTAGGATATCTGGTCAGCATGGACGAGTTGGACCAAAGGTTCTGTTTCCGTGCTGTACAACTCTATGACTCTATAACAAGATTGCACCCACAGAGGTCAGGAAAGCTGGCCAATTGTAAGGGGTCTGAGAATTTAATAACAAAAGTTATTTTGTTATAAAATAACAAAAGTTATTTTCATCCCACAGGGATCAGTGCTGGGGCCACTGTTGTTTGTGATATACATAAATGATCTGGAAGAGGGCATAAGTGGTCTGATCAGTAAGTTTGCAGATGACACGAAGATTGGGGGAGTAGCAGAAAGCATAGGGGATTGTCAAAGAATACAGGAGAATATAGATAGACTGGAGAGTTGGGTGGAGAAGTGGCAGATGGAGTTCAATCCGGGCAAGTGTGAGGTGATGCATTTTGGGAGGTCTAATTCTAGAGCGAACTATACTGTAAACGGAAGAGCCTTGGGAAAAGTTGATGAGCAGAGAGATCTGGGAGTTCAGGTCCATTGTAACCCTGAAGGTGGCTGCGCAGGTGGATAGAGTGGTCAAGAAGGCATATGGTATGCTTGCCTTCATCGGACGGGGTATTGAGTATAAGAGCTGGCAGGTCATGTTAAAATTGTACAAGACTTTGGTTCGGCCGCATTTAGAATACTGTGTACAGTTCTGGTCGCCACATTACCAAAAGGATGTGGAAGCTTTGGAGAGGGTACAGAGAAGGTTTACGAGGATGTTGCCTGGTATGGAAGGTGCTAGCTATGAAGAGAGGTTGAGTAGGTTAGGATTGTTTTCATTAGAAAAAAGAAGATTGAGGGGGGACTTGATTGAGGTCTTCAAAATCATGAAGGGTATAGACAGGGTTGATAGAGATAAGCTTTTTCCCAGGGTGAGGGATTCAATAACGAGGGATCACGCGTTCAAGGTGAGAGGAGAAAAGTTTAAGGGGGATACACGCGGAAAGTACTTTACACAGAGGGTGGTAGGTGCCTGGAACGCGTTGCCAGCAGAGGTAGTAGAGGCAGGCACGGTAGATGCATGAGTAGGTGGGGAGCAGAGGGATACAGATCCTTAGGAATTGGGCGATAGGTTTAGACAGTGGATTTGGATCGGCACAGGCTTGGAGGGCCGAAGGGCCTGTTCCTGGGCTGTAAGTTTCCTTTGTTCTTTGTTCTTTGTAAAACTTTAACCTGCCTTTGGTAACTGAATTCTTGCCTCCTGCCCTGTAAGATACCCACAGCCACTCTTCTAAATGCTCCAGGCAGATCCAGAGCATTCCAGCCACTATCTGTCACATATTCCATTGTCATTATAATTCTGTATAGTGAACCCCATTGTCAGTATAAGGCTTGATTTATAAAATTCTCCCCAACCTTGGTTATGAAATGCTTTCTGTTAAGCAAAGAATTGGATAATTACTGCAAGGGGAAAAATTGCAGGGATATTGGGAAGGATTCTGGTCTCCCAGGATATCAAATGATACGTGGATCACATGGGAAATGGAATTAAAGCCCAAAATCAGCCACAATCATATTAAAAGGCAGAGTAGACTGGATGGGCCATGTGGTCTACTCCTGCTCTCACTTCTTTGTTCTTGTAGATAAAGGGATTAGGACTAATAGGAATACTCTTCCAAAATGGGATTATCCTCAGTGTCACTGGGAAAGAATCCTGGAATTACCTCCTTAACAGAATTATGGGTCCACCTACAGCACATGGACTGCAACTATTCAAGAAGGCATCTCACAACCGCCTTCTCAAGGGCAACTAGGGATGGGCGATAAATGCTGGTCCAGCCAGCGATACTCATGAGTGACTAAAAAAGCTGGAGTAGAGCCGATGGGTTGAATCACCTCCTCATGTTCTGTATCATTTCTGTAATTCTACAGCCTACTTTTTATTATAAATATATTTTAAACCCTACACAAAGCTTTTAATTATTAAACATTTTTGATTACAGATTTATCTCTATACAGCACTTTTAGTTTTTTGAACAATTCGGTACGGTGGCTCTGTGGTTAGCACTGCTGCCTCACAGCACTAGTGGCCTGGGTTTCAATTCCACCCTTGGGTAACTGGCTGTGTGGAATTTGCATGTTATCCCTGTGTCTGTATGGGTTTCCTCTGGGTGTTCTGGTTTCCTTTCACAGTCCAAAGATGTGTAGATTAGGTGGATTAGCCATGGGAAATGTAAGGTTAAATGGATGGGGGCGGTCTGGGTGGGATGGTCTTCGGAGGGTCGGTGTGGACTCGATGGGCTGAATGGCCTGCTTTCACACTGTTGGGATTCTATGAATTTCTCTTATGCATCTTACCTCAGCATAAGATTTCTAACTTAAAGAACCCTATTACATGCTGTATTTCTACATTAAAGCTTTTAGTTCTAAAACTACACATTCTGCCCTCTCCTTAGGACTATGAATTGTAACTATTGTGTAGCACATTATGTTTCCACTCTAAGATTCTCAATCATAAAAACAGCTCTATATTTCTGTGTAAGATTTTCTGACAGTGCTAAATTTTGGCTTAATGCAATGCCTTATTAAAAACAACTGCAGAATCTCTGTTACCCATTACCGCAGTTTGACAGTAGAACATTCTGTCATACAAATTCTACCTCCGTGTAAAACAATCCCTAGGACCCACCCAACTTCATCACAAGATGTTCTTTATTACATTTCCTACCTTTTACAGAGATCTTGACTATAAAATAATCTGCATTGTACACCCTGCCTCCAGCTAAAGCTTTTAATAATAATTTAAGTGTATATAATTTTAATAATACAAACCACTTCAGTGTACACTGCATGGTTATACAAGAAACTCACGTACAACCTTAACATTTCTAAGACACCCATTCACCCATTCCTTAAAAACATTTTAGTTAAGAACAAGTTTTACTGCAACTCTTCCCAGCCTGCCTGTTGTAGTAGGAATTATAATTACAAGCTTCCTCTCAGTGATGGTGTACATGCCTCTAAGAAAGGTAAGTTGTGGGTTCAAGGCCCCCCTTCAAGACTTGAACAACGAGCCTTAGAGACACTGCCTGAAAGCCTTATGGAAGTAGATTCAAAAAAATTTTAAAAGAGAACTGGATAAATACTTAAATAAAAAGGAGGAACTTTCTGAAGGGATGTGGGGAACAAGTAGGGCCGTGTGATTAATTAGACACACCCCTCTTTCAAAGAAGCCAACAGAAAAAGTCCTGTATAGTGACACTTCAATGTGGTTCTGAGAAAGTATTACACTGTTGGATGTATTGTCTTTCAAATGAGATGTTGAACCAAAGCACTATGTGCCTTCCACAAGAACATGAAAGATCGTTTGATGCTAATCAAAGAAGTACAGCGGAGTTCTCTCAGCGCCTTGACTAACTTTGATCCTTGAACTAACAACATTAAAGCAAGTTACCTCGTCATTTGTCTCATAGTTATCCGTCGGAGGTTGCTGTGCACTATTTGGCTATACTTCCTTACATTGCACACTAAAAACAATTAACTTGCTGTGAGTATGCATGGAACATTATGAAAATAACTGTACAAATGCAAGAATTTTATTTCTATTACACTAACTACAAGTTTATTTGTTATTCCTTTATTACACCCTCTACCCCACTATAAGGCTTTTAATTATAGCAGTCTATATTAAATATGTTAAGCATAAGACTCCAGGTATTCAAATTATCCCTGTACGCTTATCCCAGAGTCAAAATAAGGCTTTCTTATAAGGTAGTGAGATAACAAGGTGTAGAGCTGGATGAACACAGCAGGCCAAGCAGCATCAGAGGAGCAGGAAAGCTGACGTTTCAGGTATGGACCCTTCTTCAGAAATGGGGGAGGGGGAGGGGAAGGGGATTCTGAAATAAATAGAGAGAGAAGGGGAGGTGGATGGAAGGTGGATAAAGGAGCAGATAGGTGGAGAGGAGATGGACAGGTCAAGGAGGCGGGGATGGAGCCAGTAAAGGTGAATGTAGGTGGGGAGTTAGAATGGGGTTTGGTTAGTCGAGGGAAGACAGACAGATGAAGGAGGCGGAGATGAGGTTGGTAGGTAGGTGGTGGATGTGGGCGTTGAGGTGTGAGGAGTGGATAGGTGGGAGAAAAGATGGACAAGTCAAGGAGGCAGGGACGGGCTAGGCTGGTTTTGGGGTGAGGTCGAGGGTGGGGACGAGCTGGGCTGGCTTTGGGATGAGGTCGGGGGTGGGGAGATTTTGAAGCTTGTGAAGTCCACATCGATACCATTGGGCTGCAGGGTTTCCAAGCGAAATATGAGGTGCTGTTCCTGCAACCTTTGGGTGGCATCGTTGTGGCACTGGAGGAGGCCGAGGATGGACATGTCGTCCAAGGAGTGGG
The DNA here is from genome assembly GCA_024137785.1 of Ginglymostoma cirratum. Lineage (NCBI taxonomy): Eukaryota > Metazoa > Chordata > Chondrichthyes > Orectolobiformes > Ginglymostomatidae > Ginglymostoma > Ginglymostoma cirratum. The sequence continues at coordinate 4,188,822 of JAHRHZ010000027.1, forward strand.
AGGGGGAGTTGAAGTGGTTCATGACTGGGAGGTGCAGTCGTTTGTTGCGAACTGAGCGTAGGTGTTCCACAAAGCGGTCTCCAAGCCTCCACGTGGTTTCCCTGATGTAGAGGAGACCACATCCAGAACAGCGAATACTGTATACCACATTAGCAGATGTGCAGGTGAACATCTGCTTGATGTGGAAGGTTTTCTTGGCGCCTGGGATGGGGGTGAGGGGGAAGGGAGAGGGGCAGGTGTAGCACTTCCTGCGGTTGCAGGGAAAAGTGTCAGGGGTGGTGGGGCTAGTGGGGAGTGTGGAGCAGACGAGGGTGTCATGGAGAGAGTGGTCCCTCCGGAAGGCAGGTAAGGGTGGGGAGGGAAAAATATCCTTTGTAGTGGGGTCAGATTGCAGGTGGCAGAAGTCGCGGAGGATGATGCGTTGAATCCGGAAGTTGGTGGGGTGGTACGTGAGGACGAGGGGGATTCTGTTTTTGTTGTTATTGTGGGGAGCGGGTGTGAGAGATGTGATCGAGGGTGTTTTCGACTACTGTGGAGGGGAAGTTGTGGTCCTTGAAAAATGACGACATCTGGAATGTCTGGGAGTGGAATGCCTCATCTTGGGAGCAGATGTGCAGAGGCGAAGGAATTGGGAGTAGAGGATGGCATTCTTGCAGCAAGGTGGGTGAGAGGAGGTGTATTCTAGGTAGCTGTGGGAGTCGGTAGGCTTGAAATAGATATTGGTTTCCAGGTGGCTGCCAGAGATGGAAACAGAGAGGTCCCAGATGATTGCCAGAGATGGAAACAGAGAGGTCTTATAAGGTAATTTCGTTACAAAGCTATCCTTAATTAACACCATTCTTGAATATAGGGCTGCAAGTTGTATCACTGATTCTTATACACATTCTGCCTCAGTGTAAGCCTCTTAAATATTAAATTATTTCTATTACTTTTCACTCTCAAGACTAAATTATACGCCTATCTTAGTTGTAAATTTGTTCCAGGAGCAAAAACTGACAACATACCATATTCATTCCACACAGGAAATTACAATTTATGGGAAATTGTGGAGCTTGGGGCTAGGATACCACATAGTTGCTTACAAATCTTGTTTGTAATACCCTACTTTTGCAAAGGTGGCTGGAATAAACCTGTAACATAAGATTTAGAAATTTTTTTTTCTGTAATCTTACTACATTATATTCTGAAAGTTTAATCATTAGCTCCAGTGTATATCAAACATAAGGAAATAACTGAACAGATGTGAGAAATGCAAATGACAGTGAGAGGTATTTGGTGACCAACGTGTCTTATATGGCTGTTTATTTGTCTCTTATATATACAGACCACATGAATACTACTGTGCTAGAAACTAATGTGCATTCAGTTTATTTTACAGAATAAAACATTTGCAAAACTTGCCAGTTTGGTGAGATGGTCTATGGTTAGCCTGCATTAGTGGTGGTCCCACTACAAGTATAATCTTTTGGGTAGCCTGGATCTTTATATAAAATAGATTTTCAGTCCCTGGAATATGTTAACTAGGGTCCTGATGCCTGTTGGAGGACTCATTGCTGAAATTAATCAGTCGTGTGTTGGGCTCACATTCCTCAGGCCATCATCCACAGCTGCCCATAGCAAAAATTAATTAAAAATAATTCAAACATACCTTACTATGGAGCCAAGGGAAACAGGAATACTTCTGACTTCCCAGGTTCTCCCTCCACCACCTCCAGCCCATCCTGCTCCCCGTACTTACCTGTGATTTACAGAATGTGAAACATTTTTGGATGTCACAAGCATGTAAAAGGCAGTACATAAATGCTAGCTTTATCCCTTGAAGGGTTAGATGGGAACATTGCTTTTTTATATGGAGTGTGATAACATTCAATGCTGCTCTTGAATTCGGAAGGTACACAGTTTCCTCATAAATACACTGTTTGATACACTGTTAGCTGCATTTATTAACTGCAGAAACATTAAGACACATTGAAGAGAAAAGAAAAGAATAATAAAATATAATTGAATAACAAATTGAGATTCATAATAGTCCTACATTCATGAGCTAAACTTAGTTTAGAAGTTGGAGAATCCTAATCTGTGCAATGCTAAAATGCTCCTATAGACTTCTTGACTAAAAACGCTGTAGGTGTTTATCCCAGCCTGAAGAGGGTAGTGTCATCACAATGCAACATGTCATAGATGTTTTAATGAACTGTTCAGAGATGTTATTACATACCTCTGAAGCAGATGGAGGTAGGGTCACTACCACTACACCACAAGAACCTTCATTAGTGCTGTCAGGTATTTTTCTATTCAACTTATTTAGGAATGTTATTACATATCTCTAGAGCAGGTGGGACTTGAAGCCAGGCCACCTGGCTCAGTGGTATGGACACTACCAATCCCCATAGCACATTTCACATTTTTGCACTAATTAAGAAATTTATCAAATGTAATTAATTAATAAACATCAGTGGTCTTATTGTTAAAGCTTTACCAGTTTTAAATCATTTGAATCTAAAGTAAAAACGACAGCTTTTACTACATTGGGTCACAGACATTCAAAAGAAAATGCACTTTTATTAAAAAGTGACATCTATAAGCTATTGAGAAATCCACAGATAATATTGCAGAGAAATCCTGACGCACTGTATGGATTTTGTTAAATAATAAATCAAGACAATACACGGCTTGGAAAGTAACTGAAATTTTCACTTGTCTTTAAGTGACTCTCACTTGTGAAAGATGAAACTTCAAAGAATTGGAATAATGAACTTTAATAGCTTCTGTCATTATTGACTTTTTTTTAACAGTGAGGTCTAATACACTCTTCAACAATTTTAAATTGTTGAAGAAATACCTTGGAGAAATTACATTATTGTATGCATTTTTTTCAGAAGTACATCATTCCTATTATTTATATTACCTCCACCATGGAGATGAAATTCCCTTCAAGTTAACTACTTAAAAACTCGATGCAAAGTAAGATAAAGGAAGAAATAAATTGGGAATAGAACATCTTTGCCTCCCTTGAATCCTAATAACTGTGGTTGAATCCAAATGGAGAACATGCAAAGTCAAAAGCAAAGCTCTGCAGATGTTGGAAATCTAGAATCAAGACAGAAAATGTTGAAACTACTTAATCAAGAAGCATGTATGGAAAAATATACATTATAGAATCCCTACAGTGAAGAAACAGGCCCTTTTTCTCAACAAGTCCAAACCAACCCTGAGAACATCCCACCCAAACCCATCCCCTATAACCTACCTAATCTACACATCCCTCAACTCTATGGGCAATTTTCCCATGGCCAATTCACCTAGCCTGCACATCTTTGGACTGTGGGAGGAAACCAGAGCACCCAGAGGAAACACTTGCAGACATGGGGAGAACACGTAAGCTCCACACAGGTAGTCACCTGAGGGTGGAATCAAACCCAGGTCCCTGGTGCTGTGAAGTAGGAGTGCTAACCACTGAGCCACCATTCCACCCACAAAGAAACAGATTCAATGTTTCAAACAGTAACAAAAGATTCTGATGAAAGGTCATTGACATGAAACATGAACTCTCCTTCCTTAGATGCTGTCAGGTTACCTATTTCATTTATTTTCTGTCAGAACCAATCAAGATTATGAATGCAGCACATTGCATGTCTCTGGCCTTTTTAAAACAATTAAAAGCTAATAGAAACATATCACCTACTTCAATAGTATTTATTGCTATACATTAAAATTCAAATTTTTTGTTAAAGTCGCATTTTAGTTTTCTTTTTTACCTCGATGTACCAAAACACTGAAAACAGTTAAGACAAGGTTGTTACTGATTAATGTATCAAGATTTTACAGAACAATACAAAATAGAATATAGGCAGACAATACTTCTGACAGCATTTGAAACAACAAAAATCAAATTAATGTTTTTGTGTGCAGTCTACACTTCTTAGTTGAAACCTGGTTAATGCTATTTATCTAATACATCAAATTTGTTTTTTTTAAATGATTGACCTGTCAGTGGTAGAGTCATAACTGGAAACTAGCAATCGAGAGAAATCTGTGGGGGACTAAACAACAGCTATGAGGATTAGTTTGTATTGAATCTTTATTTAAGAGAGGCTTGCACTCAAGGTCTCACTATTTTTATTGTGTAATCCCTTGCTTTGTTTACCCTCCAAATGCATTACCTCGTGCTTTTCCGTATTAAGTTCCATTTGCCACTTTTCTGCTTAATTAACCCATTAATATAATTCTGGACTAAACAGTTATCCTTTCACTATCAACTATCTGGCCAATGTTTGTGTCATCTGCAAATTTCCCAATCATGCCCCTCTCATTTCGATACAAATTATTACCATATAAAATAAACAGCGAGGGACTGAACACTGAGCGCTCTGGAAAGCCAATGAAAACTGATATTCATTCACAAAAATCATTTATTCATTTCCATGTCCTTCTTTTTCCTCAACCTAAGATCTCCCCATTCCTCCCATCCCACTGTGAATGTCAGAACCCTCAGCCATATTTAACCCATTTCCTACCATTCCCCTCCCTCCTAGAACCATGATAGGGTTCCCCTTGTCCTCACTTTCCATTCCATCCACCTGGAGAAACAGCACCTAGTATCCTTACAGTGTAGAAAGAGGCCATTCAGCCCATCAAGTCTGCACCAACCTTCTAAAGAGCATTCCACCCAAACCCAGAGCCCTACCCTGTAATCCTTCATACAATGGCTAATCCATCTAGCCTGCACATCCCTGGACATTATGAACAATGTAACATTACCAATCCATCTAACCTGCATGTCTTTGGACTGTGGGAGGGATCCCAGAGGAAGCTAATGCAAACACAGTGAGAATGTGCAAACTCCACACAGGCTGGAATCAAACCTAAACCTCTGGCATTAAAGACAGCGGTGTTAACCACTGAACCACCATACTGACCTCATTTTCTGCATAGGCACTTTACAACCTCCAGGACTTAATGTTGAGTTCAACAACTCCAGGCCATGAACACTGTCTTCCAATATCATTACCCCATTTTCTCCTATTCAAACCTATCACTAATACTATTTCCCCTTTTTTTTCACCACTGTTAGCATTTGTTCTGTGTATCCATCACCATCTGTTCCACTCATTCCTCCATCCCCTTTGTCAACAACATAAAAAACCCATTTCTTAAGCATTCTTCAGTTCCAAAGAAGTCATCCAGTATTAACTGTGTTTCTCTTGTCGCAGATGCTCCTAGACCTACTGAGTTACTCTAGTATCATCTGTTTTTATTTCAGATTTCATCTGCAGTATTTTGCTTTTATTTAACATCTTTGTTTCTTCTTACCGAGCCAATTTTGGATCGAACTCATTTACTTTTCTGACCAGTTTGCCATGTGGGACTTGTCAAATGTCTTACTAAAATCCATGTAAACAAAATCAACAACCAGTACCCTCACCAATCTACATCTTTCAATCCAGGAACATATAAGCACTGGAAATGGAAAAACTTGCAGGACTCCTTCAATGAATGACCAATATTGGTTAAATAACCTTTCACATTCAGAGTAAACTAAATCATCCTTCTCCATTGGTACACACTTCCCAAGCATTATTAATAGATGCAATGGGTTGCGGTTCTGGACCTGTACCACACTTGCTTCACTGAGGCTGCTCTGTGTATTATTTTTCCTATCAAGCTGTACAGAGATGTTATTACACACCTCTGGAGCAAGTGGATCTTGAACACAGGTCTCCTGGTCCAGAGGTAGGATAATTACCACAAGACCACAAATGCCCAGGCTGCTCTGTATAAATACTATATACAACCTCTCCGTCCTATCTTTAGTTTCTAGCATTTATACGACCCATAGTATTTTTCTGTATGATAGCTATTTTGACATTCTTCGGCATTCGATTTTTAATGATCAAACCTCCCATTTTGGATACAGCTAACATGCCAGTTGTAAATACAAACTCTCTTGTTTGGACCATAGCGGTTATCTATATGTTCATATATGTATTCATATTACACGGAAATTAATTTTTTACATGACTGGATAAAGTCCAATTATAACTATACCTTCCAGTTTAACCAGTTCTTGTTGTAAATTTTCATTTCTTTAAAATTCTTTTCATGGGGTGTAGCTATCACTGGCAGAGCCCCAATTACCCTTGAGTTGAGTGATTTGTTGGGCAGTCAAGAAAATACCACATTGCTGAGAATCTGGAGTCACGTGTAGACCAAACTTAGGCGAGGAGGGTAGATTTTATTACCTGAAGAACGTTGGTGAACCAAATGGGTTTTTATAATACTTGCTGATAGTTTCATAGTGAGCATTACTGAGATTAATGCTGCCATTGGGTGTGTTTCAGTTGGTGGTGGTGGAATGGTTTTTAAAAGCTCACTTAATCCTAACATTATTGCTGCCCATGTCATAATGCTGTTGGGAAAGGCAGTTGATATGAATTTTGGGATTTACAATTCTTTTCAAATGCTGAAATCTGGGGGAAGTGGGTAGGGTTGCTATCATTGGGAAGTGCTTTCTGGTTTTATTTCTTTTGGGCACTGTCACCAAGAAGATAACACCCTCCTTCCTTTCCACCTAAATGTTCTTTAAAATTCATTGCACATTCCTTCTCAATTCACTAAAGCACATTCATCCCAAACCCCTTGAATTTACCTGGATCTAGAATCCATGGGACTTCCTGCATGAGGTACCAACATTCCTGGCAGGATTTCAGATGCAGGGACCACCTTCCTGGAATGGTTAGAAGTATCACTTGGAGGTTGACTTGGTCACCCACACATTTTAACAAGCCATTTGAGCTGTCCGCACAACCCCAACCCAAGTTTTCAAATCCACACTTCTTTTGCTACTTTTCACCCATTATCTGCCACCACTAACTCATCAATGTTTCCAATTAATGAAATTGCACACAATACAGACCACCAAAGGTAAGGGAGACAATTCCATATTTAATTAATTGAGCTTAAATTCCACCAGCTGCAATGATGAGGTTTGACCTTGTCAGCTCTAGATTACTTGTCTAGCGGCAATGTCGCTACTCCACAATCTTCTTTAGCTGTAGGCCTAAGCACAAATTAAGATTGTGTTATAAGGTTCTGATGCAAACCACAGATACATCTGGAAGTTCAAAGAATCTTTCCAATTCAGGTTAATTGATAGGAAATGACTGAAACTGTGGTTCAGGTTGGTTCATTAAAAACTCACAGCAGTAACAAAATTACAGATGGTGATCTTCTGTATCTGTCAGCGAGGAAGGCATAGATAAAGCTGAAACTGCAAATTTGTTGATCCTTAGTGTCCTTACCCGCTGCTATGATGTATTCACAGTTTTTGATCAATAACTGTGATGTTATTACCATAGATAAGTTCAGAAAAACATCTGCAGATGATTATCAAATAAAATCTTCATTTGTGACATGCATGTGTAATTATAGGTCTTGTATATTTTTGTGATGTTGTTCCTCGATCATAAAGTGTGGATAAACATCTGTTTTTGAATCCTGTGAAGAGTATGGAAAGAAAACCATTCTACATCCATATTGGATACTAAGTAGTGACTATAGGTAACTACGAGTTTTGAAACAAGTGAATACTGTGACCTTGGATATCAAAAGCAATGATCTTCGTGACTGCAAGAATCAGTCAGCATAGTCTTGATTACAAGTCTTGTATCAAGACCACAAGTCTTGATTAGTTTTTGACCATTTATAGTGAAGCCTAATGTGTGTGCCTGAAAGGAATCACAAACAATTGCGGTATCCTGTAACTTTGTGTAGATAGCTTTCAATGAGATTAGATTTTTATTTGGGGTGCAGTGCTGGGTTGAATGAGATCCTATATATTACTCTCAAGTATAAGGAATATTTTTGCCTTAAAAGATAGACTTTTGCCTGATCTTTATTCTAAGCATTTTTTTCTGTAGAAAAATGTAGGTTCACCTTTTCTAAACTCCTCAGATCCAGGCCCTCTATTAGAAAATCCCATTATTTTCTATCCATTGAAGTCAGTGCTACTGGTGATTTTATAATCTGTAAACTGCTGCTTGTGCGTAAGTGAAATTTAGGAGCAATGTACCAAGGTCATGCACATGGCCACTGTAACACAATTGTGTGTGAAGAAAAAAAAATTTAATTCAACATTGTGCCTTCACGATGTATTCACTCAAGAGGAAATAGTGGCATTGTGGTATTGTCATTAAACTAGTAATGTAGTGACACCAGCTAATGTTGAGGGGTATGGATTTGAATCCTACCATCATTTGAATCAAAACAGGATGTTAAAAGCTAACTTAATGGTGACCATGTGAATGTTGTTCAAAATCCCATCTAGTTTGCCAATGTCATTTGAGAACTAAAATCTGCTGTTTTTACTTAGACTGGCCTACTTGTGACTCCAGACCTACAACACTGTGGTTGATTCTTAACCACCCTCTGAAATGTTCCTAGCAAGCTATTCAGTTCATGGACAATTAGGGATGGACAATAAATGCTGACCTAGCCAGTGATATTCTCATGCCATGAACTAAAAAAATGATCATAGTTCTATTTTATTATATATTCTATACTGGGGAGGGGATGGCCTAGTCGTATTATTGCTGGACTGTTAATCCAGAGACCCAGATAATGTTCTGGGGACCTGGGTTTGAATCCTGCCATGGCAAATGGTGGAATTTGAATTCAATAAAAATATTTGGAATTAAGACTCAAACGATGACCATGAATCCATTATCGATTGTTGGAAAAACCCATCTGGTTCACTAATGTCCTTTAGGGAAGGAAGCTGTCACCCTTACCTGGTCTGGCCTACATGTGACTTCCAGCCCCACAGCAATGTGGTTGATTTTCAACTGCCCTCTGGGCAATTAGGGATGGGCAATAAATGCTGCCTAGCCAGTGACACTCTCATCCTGTGAATGAATAAATAAAATTTCATATTAAAATTTGACAAATATATCAGTTTTGGTGAGGGGATGAATCTTATTTAATGAGTAATGATGATCCTGAGCCTGAATGGATGGTCGATGCAGCTTCTAGAGTAATTTTCAAAAATAAAACTGAATTTAAAATAAAACCGGAAGGAGAAAAGCTTGTAGTGATACAGGACAAGAGCAGGGAGGGGGGACTAATTGGATAGCTCTTCAAAAGACCTGTCACAAGAACAATGGGCTGAATGACCTCATTTTGAACTGCGCGATTCAATGATTACTTTCTGATAAGGAAGAAATGAAATGAAAAAAAACCAAATGTTTGAAGAAATATCTTTAAGCATTTTCATAGAAAGATTGGAACTTAATGGTAATTATTTTTGTAATGCTGTGTGTCCCCTCTTAGTTTTTTGGGATACACCAAGTTAAAGCACGTATCCAGCTGGAAGGCTATGCCTGCAACCCAGTCCTACACTCCCTACAGCACTGCACTGAAAATGACTTGCAGGAGTGGAGATAGATCAGCCCTTTGAGTTTGTTGGTTTCCCGGCCTCTAGATGTCTTGCTGCAACAAGTGATGTTACATAATGTCAAACATACAGTGTCAAGTGCACAAAATGTTTTAGATTATGGTAACACCACATTAGGAGTTCTTGTGCACAGTGGCAGTGTCCCTACTTGTAGGCGAGAAACTCAGGGTTCAAGTCCCATGTCAGGACTTGTTGACCATGAAAGGTGCATTTGTAAACTGGCCAAATAGATTGATTTTCAGTCTGTAAATAATTTGAAATAGGTCTGCTGCAAGTATTAAGAGTAGGAGTTTCTCTAAAACAAAATCACTTCAGCATTTTTCCCACAAGCATAGACCAATCCAATCGAAGTCCACGTCCCAAATCCTTAGAAATGAGGACAGGAGTCAAGGCAGACACAGAGGCCGCCATCTCTATCAGAATTTAACAAAAGGGTGCAGCGGTTGTTGTATTTAGAAAACTGCTTGATCTCAGCCAGCACTGGTTGGTTTACCACAATTGGCCTCAGCATCCTTGAACCAAAGAGGCAAAATTCAGTCAGTACTGGTAATTCTACCCAACATCTAAAGGAGCTTTATTGCTGTAAAACTGTCACACATGCACATAGCATTGTCAGCTTTCAGAACTGAATCTTTTAAACTGTTCAATAATCGTCCTCATGATGTCTTCTAGTTTACATCATTGGACATTGGTTCTAGACTCAGCTTGAGGCCATTCACAATTACTGCTTTTAATTTTATCAGTCTATGAGTATGCTAGAAAATGCTGCAAAGATATAGTAGGTTAGTCAGCATCAATTGAGAGAGGAGGAAAACAGATAATGATATTTCAGCTGAATTCACAAGTTCAAAACCCAATATATAGATTCGGAGTCATGTAAATTTGTCGCAGTTTCTGCTTTTATTTCAGAGTTCCAGCACTTGCAGATTTTCTTTTTACTCACTGTGCAGATTTTCACTTCATGAATGGACACTTGATGAGTTATTTAAGGTTACTTGGAATCCATAGAGCTGTACCTAATGATGAGCAATTGCTTCCAGGAATGAAGGTGGAGAGGTAAGAAATATAATAGAAAGGAAGGAAAAATGTTTACAAATATAATCAACTAAATTAAACAATGCAGAGTTATATAAACATGATAATTATGAGATTATCTTAAGTAATTCTTACTATATCCTATTAAAAGCAGTTGTATTCCTTGGATTACACTGTGAATTTGACAAGGTCATTATAAATTATAGTACTGAAATAGGCCATTCAGCCCAACTGCTCCATGCCAGTGTTTGTGCCCTGCACAAGCCATTTTATATCTAAGCCAACCTACTTCAACTAAGAAAAATGTTCTGTAAAGCATACTTTTAAAGGAGGGTTTAAAAGCAAATTTATAGCTTTGATTTTTCTTAAGGAAACAAAGACACTGGAATAAATTTACGATTCAGCTTGACTAGTTTTTCAGTTCTGCAGGTACCAGAGATGCCTACAGCCTGTCAAACTCATGTAATATGGAAAGTGTAAGTTCAACAGAGACTTCAGTCTGTTCCAATGTAACGTGGTATTTACTGAAACCGACAAATAATGTATTTACTGAATCCCTTTGCCAGCTTTAAAAGCTGCTGGACAGCAATAAATTTTTCTTTCTTTACATTTCAAACATCCAGATGTTGCAAAGTAAGATGAGGTAACTGTCGAAACCCAGGGTATCACTGCCATCACAATTAATCTCTTTAAAACATTAAAAGCAAACCCTGGTGCCCAGCTTATATGTTTTGGTAGGACTGTGTGGCAAAATCATGACATTAACCTGAGGGTGGGATTCTAGATTGCATTGTTAACTCCATGGGGAGATCATGCTGAAGCAGTTAGTAAATAGCGTACGAATGCCAAGATTGTGTCAAAAGCCTCAATGCACTACAGTAATAATTGGTGTTTAATGGCACAATCTGGTAATGTCTGCATTGCAGATTTCCAATAAGGCTGCCAACTCTCCAGCCATTAAAAAAATTCACACAACATTGCAACAAAATGATAAAGGTGCTTAAAAAGAAAACAGAACATTTTTTTGAACATCTTCACTTATTAGCTATAAAATATTAGAGCTAGGAGAAAAAGGTCATTTGACTGAAACCGTGAGCTATGATGAAACTCCAGGAATACATCCAACAAGAATTGGCAACCTTAACTTCCAGGGCGGATGACAGGACATAATGCATGCAATAGCAGTTACAGTGCAAGTCCTCTTTGCTGATAACAAGGAATAAGATATAACCAAGATATATCACAATTCTTAATTTTAGAAGGCGTAATAAAACTAATATTCCTTTATAAATCAGTGGCAATGGGGCATTGCTAGTGCAAGCATAGTTGCATTCCTTCCAACATGGGAAATAACTCCAATCTGTCCAGTACTTTCTTTAAAAGAAAATGTAACTGTGTTTAAAACATTACCAACTCTCCATCTCCATAAGAAATATCAAGTGAAATTAAACATTCAGATTAATCTGCACTTTCAGGAAAATATTTGGATACTCCACACTGATATCTTGAAATACATGGATCTGTAGAAAGACAGTAAATGCTAGAAGATTTTCACGATTTGTGGCATTTTTCTTTTGACTGGAATTGTTGACGAGTAAACCATGTATTCCTGTCATAAATTGAGACGACCTATTTCCTAGAGGCTGTTAATGCAAAACAGACATTAATGCACACGCCAACAGTTCAGCAGAACATTGGTCTTGCTTTCTAGAAGGACAATGTCAAATGCAGTCTAACTCATACCCCTGATGGTTTGTTCATGGCTATGAAGCAAGAGCCTCACGTTGGATTCCAAGTGATACAGTTGGCCCCCTTTGTAAGTGGGGGCCCTGTTGAGTATATCATAATCCTTAGCCCATGTTTACACGGATGTTTCCCGTTCAGAGCCATGTTCTTCCTTCTTTTTCTTAGAATTGCAAAAGCCATGGAGTCCACAGAAGCAGGCAAAAGTGAATTGGGGCATCACCTATGAGAGTCAGTGCATGGTATCGAACAAACGTTGATCTGAAAAATAAATAAAAATATTTTCAGGATTTGAAATACATGGGAAATGTCAAGGACAAGATAAAAATGGAAATTTTATGGATGACAGCTAATGTTCTGATTTTGCTGTACCTTTACATAAAATCTGGGGGATATCCCCAAAGACCGCACTCTTTGTCTACCTCTCTGCACAATAATCCTCAATGCCAGCATCCCACAAGGCTGCATACTTAGCTCCTTTCTATACTCCCTACATATTCATGACTGTGTGATTATTTTTCATTCTAACTCCATCTACAAATTCACTGACAACACCACCATTGTCAGCTGGGTCTCAAACAATGACGAGACAGAGTACAGGGCAGAGATAAAGTGGTTAGTGTCACTGTGTAAAGATAAAAATCTCTCCCTTAACATCAGCAAAATGAGAGAGCTGATCGTTGACTTTAGGGAGCAAGGTGGAGGGCACGCCCCTGTCAGCATCAATGGTGCTGAGGTGGAGATGGTCGAGAGTGTCAAGTTACTGTGAGTGATGATCACCAACAATCTATCCTGGTCCACGCACATTGATGCTGCGGTCAAGACAGCACTTCCTCAGGACACTAAGGATATTCGGCATGTCCGTAAAGACTTTTACCAATTTTTATAGATGCACCATAGAAAGTATTCTATCTGGATATGTCATGGCTTGGTATGGCAACTGCTCTGCCCAGGACCATAAAGAAACTTCAGAGAGTTGTAAGCGTAGCCCAGTCCATCATGCAAGCCAATCTTCCATCCATTCACTCCATCTATGCTTCTTGCTGCCTCAGGAAGGCAGGCAAGATAATCAAAGACACCACCCACACGCCCCTCCCCCCCACCCCCCTCACCCCTGTCCCGCCACCCACCCTAGTCATACTCTCTTCTAATCTCTTCTGTCAGGCAGAAGATACAAAAACTAAAACACACGTACCAACAGTTATCACAAGGGGTTTGGACTACAATAATAAATCTGCATTGCTAAGATTGTCGCAGAGTTTAGTAAGTCCATACCTGGAATACTGTGTTCAGTTTTGATCTCCATGTTTAAGGAAGGAGATTTTGCTTTGGAAGCAGAATAACAAAATCCTACTAGATTGGTGCCTGTCGGATGGGCGCGTTGTCAAGTTAAGGGGCTGAGTAAAAAAATTGGGCTTATATTTTCTGGAGTTTAGAAGAATTAGGGGTGATCTCATTGAACCGTGCAAGATTCTGAAAGGCCTTACAGGGTACAAACTGAGACATTCTTGACTCTACCCGGGAAATCTGTAACTCAGGGCTTCAGTTTCAGGATAAGGGGCCAATTATTTAGGACGAAAATGAGGAGAAATTTCTTAAGTCAAAAACTGGTGAATCTTTGCAGTTCTTGACCCTAAAGTGTTGTGACTGCTCTATTATTGAGTATATTTATGGCTGAAATAGACAGATAGACAGAATTTCACATCCTCAGGGGAAAAGGGATAAGAGGACTGGTGGGCATGTGGAGCTGAAGCTGAAGTTAATGCACTGATATACTGAATGGTGAAATAGGCTTCGCAAGCCATTTGACCTTCTCTTGCTCCTGTTTCTTATGTAATTTGCACTGACCCTATGGTACCTGGATGACCCAATGGCACCTGGATGCCCATCGCTAAGGCCCCTCTGTATTGTTCACCCTGCAATGCAATCCACTGAGATCCTAGGGTGACCATGACTGGCTCCTGGCTGTGTATTCACCTGCATGCCCATGCTCTGCCCAGAGTCTGTGGCCTGTGCTATCCCAAAAAAAAATCCAAACATGCCCAACACTGAGCTCCCAATATGCTCTTTATTGGAGATAACAAGCATGGGGCTGGATGAACACAGCAGGTCAAGCAGCATCATAGGAGCAGGAAAACTTGACGTTTTGGGCCTAAACCTGCTCCTATGATGCTGCTCGACCTGCTGTGTTCATCCAGCCCCATGCTTGTTATCTCGGATTCTCCAGCATCTGCAGTACCTTTTATCTCTGATGCTCTTTATTGCCTTAGTTAATGTACTGAGCAAGATCCCAAGGCCATTTGCCCCTAGTGTACTGGTAAAACTCACTGGTATCAGAAATGGCATGAGGGCCAGGGTTGGTATGTTTGTCCCTTGCCTGCCCAACAAGACACAAACATTCAGCCCAATGTTTCTGCACAATGTTCAACCTCAGAATAAGTCACTTCAAAATTAATATCAGTAGGTAGCAAGTTTTTATTTAATTAAAACTTTTATCACAGCTTCTAAAGTTACAAAACAAAGAGATATTATTTCATTATAATTTGATTTGATTTTACTTTGAAAAAATCTGAAGCTGGTCCACCTCCTCAGTAATTTACAAAAACAAGCAGAGGCATGATGAATTTGGGTAGACTACTGTAGTGGTTATATAATTGATTGGCCATCCAGATATTAGCGGAATCAACTGCAACCCAAGCTCCCTGAGGTGTGGCTTCTCTCTGTAAGCAGATATTTTTAATCAACCTGTTCAGATATAGAACATAGAACATAGAACATTACAGCACAGTACAGGCCCTTCAGCCCACGATGTTGTGCCAACCTATTATCCTACTAAGATCAATCTACCCTGCCTACCCTACGTTTTACTATCCTCCATGTGCCCATCCAAGAGTCACTTAAAAGTCTCTAAAGTATCTGACTCCACTACCACTGCCGGCAGCACATTCCACACGCCCACCACTCTCTGTGTGAAGAACCTACCTCTGACATCTCCCCTATACCTTCCTCCAATCACCTTAAAATTATGCCCCCCCCGTAAGAGTCATTTCCACCCTGGGAAAAAGTCTCTGACTATCCACTCTATCTATGCCTCTCATCATCTTGTAAACCTCATCATCAAGTCACCTCTCATCCTTCTTCACTCCAATGAAAAAAGCCTTAGCTCCCTCAACCTTTTCTCATAAGACCTGCCCTCCAGTCCAGGCAGAATCCTGGTAAATCTCCTCTGCACCCTCTCTAAAGCTTCTACATCTTTCCTGTAATGAGGTGACCAGAACTGAACACAATATTCCAAGTGTGTCTAACCAGAGTTTTATAGAGCTGCAGCATAACCTCATGGCTCTTAAATTCAATTCCCCTGCCCATGAACTCCAACACACCATACGCCTTCTTTACAACCCTGTCAACTTGGGTCACAACTTTGAATGATCTATGGACGTGGAACCCAAGATCCCTCTGTTCCTCCACACTGCCGAGAATCCTGCCATTAACCCTGTATTCTGCATTCAAATTCGACCTTCCAACATGAATCACTTCACACTTTTCTGGGTTGAATTCCATCTGCCACTTCTTTGCCCAGCTCTGCATCCTGTCAATGTCCAGTTGCAACCTTACAACAGCCCTCCATGCTGTCCACAACTCCACCAACCTTCGTGTCATCGGCAAACTTACTAACCCACCCTTCCACTTCCTCATCCAAGTCATTTATAAAGATCACAAAGAGCAGAGGTCCCAGAACAGATCCCTGCGGAACACCACTGGTCACCGAACTCCAGGCTGAATACCTTCCACCTATTACCACCCTCTGTCTTATAGTGGACAGCTAGTTTTGTATCCAGACAGCCAAATTTCCCTGAATCCCATGTCTCCTTAGTTTCTGAATGAGCCTACCATGTGGAACCTTATCAAATGCCTTGCTAAAATCCAATACACCATATCCACTGCTCTACCTTCATCAATGTGTTTTGCCACATCCTCAAAGAATTCAGTAAGGCTTGTGGGGCATGACCTGCCCCTCACAAAGCCACGCTGACTATTTCTAATCAAACTGTGCTTTTCCAAATAATCACGAATACTATCTCTCAAAATCCTCTCCAATAATTTGCCCACCACAGAAGTAAGACTGACTCGTCTGTAATTTCCAGGATTATCCCTATTCCCTTTCTTGAACAAGGGAATGACATTTGCTGCCCTCCAATCTTCTGGCAGTAGTCCACTGGACAGTGAGGACACAAAGATCATTGCCAATCTCTTGCAGCAATCTCTTCCCTCGCATCCTGCAGAAACCTTGGTTATATCCCGTTTGGCTCAGGGGACTTATCTATTTTCATGTTTTTCAAAATTTCTAGCACATCCTCCTTCCTAACAACAACCTGTTCGAGCATATCTGCCTGTTTCATGCTGTACTCACAAATGTCAATGTCCCTCTCACTGGGGAATACTGAAGCAAAGTATTCATTAAGGACCTCCCCTACCTTCTCTGACTCCGCACACAAGTTCCCTCCGCTATCCCTGATTGGCCCTACCCTCACTCTGGCCATCCTCTTGTTCCTCACATAAGTATAGAAAGCCTTGGGATTTTCCTTGATCCTACCCGCCAAGATTTTCTCATAATCCCTTCTAGCTCTCCTAAGTCCATTCTTCAGTTCCTTCCTGGCTACCTTGTAGGCCTCTAGAGCCCTGTCCGATCCTTGCTTCCTCAACCTTAAGAAAGCTTCCTTCTTCCTCTTGACTAACTGTTCAACATGTCTTGTCATCCAAGGTTCCTTCACCTTACCATCCTTTCCTTACCTCAGTAGGACAAGCTTATCCAGTACCTGTAGCAACTGCTCCCTAAACAACCTCCACATTTCTATCATGCATTTCCCTGAGAACATCTAATCCCAATTGGTGCTCCATAGTTCTTGCCTAATAGCGTTGTAATTCCCCCTCCCCCAATTAAATACTTTCCCATACCGTCTGCTCCTTGCCCGCTCCATGACTATAGTAAAAGTCAGGGAGTTGTGATCACTTTCACTGAAATGCTCTCCCACTGAGAGATCTGACACCTGACCTGGTTCGTTGCCAAACACCAAATGCAATATGGCCTCCCCTCTATTCGGCCTATCTACGTATTGAGTCAGAAATCCTTCCTGGACACACCTGACAAAATCTGCTCTATCCAAACTATTTGCACTTAGGAGGTTCCAGCCTATATTAGGGAAGTTGAAGTCGCCCATGACAACAATTCTATTACTTCTGCACCTTTCCATAATCTGTCTCCCAATCTCTTCCTCGGTGTCTCTGTTGCTATTGGGGTTCTATCGAAAACTCCCAATAAAGTGACTGCTCCTTTCCTTTTTCTGACTTCCACCCAGACTGACTCAGTGGAGAAACCCTTCTCCACGACCTCCCTTTCTGCATGTTATGACATTTTCTGGTACTAGTGGGACTTGAAGCCAGGGCTCCTGGCCCAGAGTTATGACATTTACTGCTGCTTCACAAGCACCCTCTGCAAGTTTGGACATTGCACAGTCAGCCAAATAACCCAGCATCTGCAATTCACAATTGGGTATCACAGAGCTATAAACAATAGCACCGATACATTGAAGATAGCCACCTAGACCAGCAAAACAGGCTGCTTTATGAATGAGAGATAACAAGGTGTGGAGCTGGATGAACACAGCAGGCCAAGCAGCATCATAGGAGCAGGAAAACTTGACGTTTCGGGCCTAGACCCTTCATCAGAAATGGGGGAGGGGAAGAGGGTTCTGAAATAAATAGGGAGAGAGGGGGAGGCGGATAGAGGATGGATAGAGGAGAGGATAGGTGGAGAGGAGGCAGACAAGACAAAGAGGCGGGGATGGGGCCAGTAAAGGTGAGTGTAGGTGGGGAGGTAGGGAGGAGATAGGTCAGTCCAGGGAGGACGGACAGGTCAAAGGGGCGGGATGAGGTTAGTAGATAGGAGATGGGGGTGCGGCTTGAGGTGAGAGGAGGGGATAGGTGAGAGGAAGAACAGGTTAGGGAGGCGGGGTTTCCGGAGGGAGGAGGGTAACTTCTTCAGGGTAGGCATGCTTAGAAGAGGCTTCGCAGTGGGGTTAAAATTGTATCAGAGATAATAGGTACTGCAGATGCTGGAGAATCTGAGATAACAAGGTGTGGAGCTGGATGAACACAGCAGGCCAAGCAGCACCATAGGAGCAGGAAAGCTTGATGTTTCGGGCCTCGACCCTTCATCAGAAATGGGGGAGCCCGAAACGTCAAGCTTTCCTGCTCCTATGGTGCTGCTTGGCCTGCTGTGTTCATCCAGCTCCACACCTTGTTATCTCGGATTCTCCAGCATCTGCAGTACCTATTATCTCTGATACAATTCCATCATTGTTTGTCTGGCGTGAAAACTGGCTCTAATGAAACCCTTTGAACTAAGGTGGGTCTGCCAGTCTGGCTACTACCTGCTTTAATAGTGAAAATCAGTCCCTCAGAGTAGCTCCCAAAAATAATACATGTGATATACATAGAAAAAAAGTATGTAATTAGACTTTAAAAGACCAAGTCTTCTGCAAAATTTTCCAAGGGGGAGATATTGCTGAGATCTAATGCACATATTTTCTGCCTGTTTGGGACAGTCTACAATATTGATATCGACAGCCTTTCCTTCACAGAACAAGTATTTGACAATGTCACATAAATATTACCCAAACATTTAGGATTAATTGTGGTTTTACTTTTCTGAGACCTTTGCAAATACTTTTGACCCATTATAATTGAAAAACAGTGAGTGTGCTAACATATGGCTGGAATAGATCCTTTGGAGGATTCTGGGGTGACAGCTCAAGCATCATAATTCACAGTGATTCTAAACAAAGCACATGGATGAATGTTAACAGAAATAAATTCAGCTTTTAAAATGTGCAAGATAGTTACATTCTCTGTCACCATGTCCTCTCTCCCTTCTCCCAACTCCAGTAGGATTGCCTGTTCTTTCCACTTCGGCAGTTAGACACACAATTGTTCTGCCATTCTCACATTCTGATTTTTTAATCTGCACTAGCAAAACCCTTTCTCCCCTAGCACTCTACCACCCCACTATTGCATATTTGCTGCCCCCTCCACACTTCACGTTAACTCCGATGAATGGCAAATTCCTCAGAAACAAGAGGAATCCAGAGATTCAGATGACTCCTCTTCCCCCCGCTCCATATGCAAATATCCATGAGACTGTCCATGACTAGAAATAGTCCACCTGTATGGTCAACACATTAAAATGTGAACAACCTTTTGAAATTTCCTTTGTCAAGGCATGATAAATGCAACAGATCTCCCCTGTGGACTTTACAGCTGTCATTGTCTAAATGTCTACCAAAGGTGGTATACACTGGCCATGGAGATTTAGCGAAAGTCACAAAAGTCACTTTATCACAAGGTACACATGATCAGGTTTCAATCCTCCAGTGTGTGTCCATGCTAACATCACAGAGACCATGTGTATGGACAGTGGGAACACCATCATGATCATCACAATGTAGAAACCAGCTTATTGTAAGAGGCATTTATTAAGTCATATTTTGAGCAGTAGCCGAGGTTATTCAGTCTGGGTGACAAAGAGACCCCTGATGGGGACAAAGCCAGCTTTAGGTCTGATCATTGATAAAAAAACATGTCAACACTCACTGTGCAGCAATAATTTGAATGTGTTATGAATGATTATTCCAATTTAACAAAGTAGGGAGAATCAGTGATTATGAGTCTATACTTTAAGGTTAAACAAAGGAAGAAATAGTTTGGATAACAGATAGTTCTTCTCCTGGACAACGGTCAGCCTCTGGAAATATAATGTTGGATGGTGTAATGGGCACTGACTTTCTGCATCTCTTTCAAGAGTGGGCTGGCTATTTTGTGTCAAGGGCAGAAATTGCAAAATATGGAGGTTAATTGCCTTTATGGATAATACTTAGTACTTCTAATCTCTTTGGGTGTGTTTCAATCGCTGGACAAGGTTAGAAACAGTATTCCAGGGTACTTTTTCTCTTATTGGCCCGGGGACAACTTCCTCTCCTAAAAGATTAAAGGCTGATTTAAATCACAGAAGTGTTATAGCACAGAAGGAGGCTATTCATGCCTGCATCGGCTCTCAAACAAGCATTATTACCTAGTGCCAATCTCCTGCCTTTTCCCATACATATGCATACTTTCTATCCAAATAGTCATCCAATGATCTCTTGAATGCCTCAATTGAACCCACTTCCACCAACTTTCAGACAGGGCATTCTATACCCTAGTTACTTGCTGATTGAAATATGAAGGATCTGTTTAATTCTAACACCACAGCCAAAATGGTGTATAGGGCAGTGTAGTGAACCTGTGGGAGATTTCCTATGTGCAAGTTTCATGAATGTGTGCCACTTGCCTGGACTAGTGAATCGTCAAAACCACTCAAACAGCTTTACATCATCCAGAACAACTGACTGGCATCCTATTCTGCCCCTTCAATATTCACTCCCTCCACCTTCGCTGCTCAATGCTAGCACCATGGCCTACGTACAACACAGGGACTGCAATGGTTCAAGAAGATGGTTCACCACCACTTTCTAAAGGATAAATAGGGACAAGTAACAAATGTTGAACTGGTTAGCAATGCCCATGTTTGTGAAAGAAATATTTTAGCAGATACAAATATATACCTTTACCCTCCCAAACATCATGTCAGTGGACACCAAACAGTTAGAAAAATGTGGAGTGGAGAGTGAAATAACTCCACAGAGGTCAGTACCTCATCACCAACTCGCCTCTTTTTACACATGAATAGGATAGAATAGTAATTTATTGTCACTTGTATTTTTACAGTGAAAAGCGTTTGAGTCGCCATGCTTGGGCACCTATATTAATATCAGAAATCATATTTTAAAAAATTGAGACAAAGTCCATTGTTGTTCAGATCACAACTCCCAAGGTTGAGGAAAAGACTGCCCTTGGCTTTAGTAATGCTTCATTCAGAATGAGGTATCAGAGTGTCAGTATGTCTGACACTCACCTATTTTATCTGTCAGCCAGGGCTCCCTGATTGGACCTGATTAACTGCCCCAATCAGATAACTCATATTCTGTGAGGTCCAGCTAGCTAACCTTGTTACAATCATTGTGGTAAACATTGTCAAATAAAAAGACCTTAAGGAGGCATTTTGAAGCTGAAGGTGATGAAACAAGGTAAAATGATTTTGGAGAAGGAGTCAGAGGGCAGGCATATAATGCTAGAAGCATCAGCAACAGATGTTGATGTAAAGGTCCTGGTGAAAAAGGGGAAAGGCACAGAGAAGGGTATCTCAGCAATAATCCAGAATCAATAGGAATGGCGTGTGAATGGCAGGCAAAAGTATATGGTTAGAGAAGGCTTTGCAAGTAAATCTGGAGAAGAACAGGGATTCAAAAGTGAGTTTGAAGATCTTGAAATGGTCTCATTGAAGTAGAGGGAGTCAATGAATCACAGTATTGATGGGGATCATGGGAGAATGTGGAACATGAAGTGATTCCTGGATCTGATAAAAAATGGGGATGATACTATGGTGAGAATTGAGTTTTAACAACATGAAAGTTCAATGCTGGGTCAATGATGTTGGAGAAATATCTGTGATGATTGGGAAATTTGATCTCTTGATGTTGTAGTCTGTCTGAAAGTCAATAAAGGACCCACAGCTGAAAGAATTAAGTGTAGTTAGGTGGCGATAATGTGTTCAAGAAGCCTGAAGAAAAACAGTGGGTTGCAGAAGCTTGAAGAAGCACAATGGGTTGCAGACAAATTGCTCGATAAAGAACATAACAGCTAAGGGGCAGAAGTAGCCATATGACCAAAAAGTCTGCTCTGCCATTCAACGAACAAAGAACAACACAGGAACAGACTCTTCCCCCTACCAGGACTGTGCTGACACATGAGGTCTTTCTAAACTAAAATCCTTTTGTCTCTACCTGGTCCATATCCCTCTATTCCCCGTCTATTCATGTATCTGTCAAGATGCCTCTTAAATGTTGCTATTGTATTTGCCTCCATCACCTCTTCAGGCAGTGTACCACCCTCTGTGTAAAAAACCTGCTTCTCTCATCTCATTTAAACTTACTACTCTTTTACTTAAAGCTCTGTCCCACAGTAATTGACATTTCTACCCCAGGTAAAGACTTTGACTATCCATTTTATCCATGCCTCTCATAATTTTGTAAACTTCTATCAGGTCACCCCTCATCCTTCAATGTTTAAGTGAAAACAAACCAAGTTTGTCCCATCTCTCCTCAGAGCTAATATCCTCTAAACCTTTTCTTTACCCTCTCCAAAACCTCCGCATCCTTTTGGTAGTGTGACAACTAGAACTGGACAGGTTATTCCAAATGTGGTCTAACTGAAGTTCTAAAGCTGCAACATAACTTGTCAATTTTTATACTGCATGCCCTGACCAATGAAAGTAAGCATGCCATATGCCTTTACCATCCTATCCACTCATGTTGCTACAATCAGGGAACTATGTACCTGTACACCTAGATCCCTCTATAGGTTGATGCTACTAAGAGTTCTTCCATTTACTGTATACTTCCCTCCTGCATTACGCTTTGCAAAATGTATCGTCTCTTGTTTGTCCAGATTAAACTCCACCTGGCCATTCCTCTTCCCAAATCTCCAGTCGATCTATATCCTACTGTATCCTTTGGCAATCCTCCTCACTATCTACAGCTCCCCAATCTTTGTTTCATTGCAAACTTACTAATCAGGCCAGGTAGATTCTCCTCCAAAGCATTTATATATATTACAAACAACAAGAGTCCCAGGACTAGTCCCGGCGGAACACCACCGGTCGCAAATCCTCAGTCAGAAAAATCACCTTTCCACTGCCACTCTCTGTCTTCTATGGCTAAGCCAGTTCTGTATTCATCTTACCAGATCACCATGGATCCCGTGTGACTTCACCTTTTGTATCAGCCTGCCATGAGGTACCTTGTTAAAGGCCTTGCTAAAGTTCTTATAGACAATATCTACCACCCTGCCCTCATCACCCATCTTTGTCATCTCCTCAGGAAGCTCAATCAAATTTGTAAGACATGACCTTCCCCGCACAAAGCCATGCTACCTATCGCTAATAAGTCCGTACTTTTCCAAGTGTGAGTAAGTCCTATCCCTAAGAACCTTCTCCAATAATTTCCCTACCTTTAACATAAGGCTCACTGGCCTGTTGTTTCTCAGATTATCGCTGCTGCCTTTCATACCCAAAGGAACAATTTTTGGCTACCCTCCAGTTCTCTGGAACCTCTTCTGTGACTAAAGAGGATACAAAGATTTTCTACAAGGCCCCAACAATTTCCTCACCTGCCTGTCTCAGTATTCTGGGACAGACACCATTAGGTCCTGTGGACTTGTCTACCTTAAAACATCCTACAACTCCTCCTTTCATCAAACAAAATGATGGAGGCGGCAGGGTAGGAAGTGTTCAGACTCCTTGGCCCCTCTCACATGACCAACTGCATCCTTTTGTTTTATTTTTTGATTTTATTTCTTCATTTAACTTTTGAATCTAATTTATCTCCACTTCCTCTGTGGCCATGCTGGTGGAGAGAGGTTGCAGGAGCTGTTGAGTGGAGGATCCGGTCAATTCCTTGTGGCTGTGGCTTGAGAAATGGCGATGAAATGGGGTTGGATTTTTTCGTTTAGTGTTTCAGCAGCGTCTGCAATAGTGGCAGAGTGAATGATCCCTTGATCCTCGGGAGTTAATGTGGACTTTCTATCAGTCCTTGGAAATCGAGATGGGCCTTGGATCTTGTGAGTTGGGACAGTCTCCTGGGTATGGTGGCAGTTGGAGTAATGGTGGCCATGAGGCAACGTTCTGGGTCTGGTCAGCAGCGGCAGGGCTTGCTTCAGCATGCTTCTCCCTTGGTGTTGCATCCTCAGGGACAGCTTTTGCTGGCTGTGGAGTAAGGTGTGTCCCGTAGCCACTTATGAAATCAAGACGCCGTGGTTGGAACAAAAAATGACATTTGCCTTAACTTTGTATGCATTATTTAATTTTTCATAACTTATTTAATTAAAATGCACCAGATCAATTATGGCGATTTAACCACATTTTACTGTATTTTCATAAATACATGTAACAATAAATTACTATATTATATACTTTTTCATATTGACATGCCCAAGAACAGGAGTTAGCACTGCTGCCTTACAGCTCCAGGGACTCAGATTCGATTCCACCCTCGGGTGACTGTCTGTGTGGAGTTTGCACATTCTCCCTGTGTCTGCGTGGTGCTTGGGTTTCCTCCCACAGTCCAAGGATGTGCAGGTTAGGTGGAATGGCCATGCTAAATTGCATATAGTGTCCAGGGATGTGTAGGTTAGGTGGATTAGCCATGGGAAATGTAGGGTTACAGGAATGGGGTGGGAATGGGTAGGATGCTGTTTTGAGAGTCGGTGTGGACTTGATGAGCCAAATGGTCTGCTTACACATTGTACAGATTCTATGATTCTGTGAATATCAACATAACCCTCCCAAGACTCACCATCTTGATACACTTGTTTAGTATGATCTGCCTGTAAAGCACATTAGACAACACGTTTTGCTGTGCCTTGGTACACGTGACAATAATGAATCAAATCCATCGTGTGCTTCTTCTTTGTGAATACTGATGCAAAATATTTGTTAAGGACCCTCTTACTCCACCTCCATGCATGAGTTCGCTCCTTTGTTCTTGAATGGACCTTCCCTTTCCCTAGCTACCCTCTTGCTCCTTATATACTGTATGTACAAAATGCCTGGGGATTTTCCTTAATCCATTTGCCAAATACATTTCATTGCCCCTTTTAGCCCTCCTAATTCCTTGTTTGAGTTATTTCTTGCTTCCTTTGTATTCTTCAAAGGTTCTGTCTGTCTTCAGTTTCCTGAGCTTTAGGTATGCCTCATTTTTCTTTTTGACTAAGCTTTCAATTCTTTTGTCATCCAAAGTTCCCGAATCTTGCCATCCTTACCCTGCATTTTCACAGCAATATGTTGGTCCTGAACTCTAACAAACTGACCTTTAAAAGTTTCCTATATGACAGATGTTGATTTACCCTCAAACAGCTGCCCCCAATCTACATTTCTCTGTTCCTGCTAAATATTCAGTAGTTAGCCTTTTCCCAATGTAGTACTTTTACCTGAGGACTACTCTTATCCTCATCCATAAGTAACTTAAAATTTATAGAATTATGAACACTGTTCCTGAAATGCTCCCCTACTAAAACTTCGATTGCCTGGCTGGGCTCATTCCCCAATATCAGGTCGAGTATGACCCCCTTCCCTAATTGGACTTTTCACATATTGTTTAAAAAAAAACCATGCTGGACTCACCTAACAAACTCCACCCCCCCCCAACAAACCCCATCCAAGACCTTGGAACTAAGCGAGACCCAGTCAATGCAGGGGGAGGTAAGATCACCCACGACAACAACCCTACTGCTTTTACATTTTTCCATAATCTATCCACACATCTGATCCTCTAATATGTGCTGGCTGTTGGGAGGCCTGTAGTACAATCCCATCAAAGTAACTGCACCCTTCATATTCCTGACCTCTATCCAAATGGCCTCACTGGATAAGCCCTCTAAGGTGTCCTCCCTCAATATGGTGATTTCTCCCTTTATCAGTCCCACTCCTCTTTTATATCCCTCTCTGTCTTGCCTGAAACATCTAAATCTGGGACATTAAGCTGCCAGTCTTGGCCTTCTCTCAACCAAGTCTCTGTAATAGCTACAACACAAGCTCTAAGTTCATCTACCTTACCTGTCATATTCCTCACATCAAAACAAATACGCTTCAGACTGCTAGTCCTGCTGTGTTCAGTAACCTCCCTCTGCCTGTCCTTCTGTTTAGTTTTACTGGCCCCACTCTTTGACTCCTCCTCAGTCATAAGATCATCTGCATCAATCCACCTCACACTGCATTTCTTGATTCACTTTCTGCCCAAAAGTCGATTAAGCTCAACCTCGAATATACTCATTGACTCAGCGACTGTAACCCCCTAGGGAGTGAAATTCCAAAAATTCTTAATCCTTTGGGTAAAGACATTGTACCTCATCAATCGTAAATGAACAACCCTTATCCTGAGACTTCTTGATCTCTAAGATCCCAAGGATTAGACACTCCAACTTGGGAAACAGCCTCTTAGCATGTACAACTACTAAACCCTCCAGGAATTTTAAAGATAATAGGTACTGCAGATGCTGGAGAATCTGAGATAACAAGGCGTGGGGCTGGATGAACACAGCAGGCCAAGCAGCATCTCTCCTATGATGCTGCTTGGCCTGCTGTTTTCATCCAGCCCCACACCTTGTTATCAGGAATTTTAAATGTCTGAATTGTAGCACTTCCCATTTTTCTAAATACTAGGAAATAAAGGTCAATTCAACTCAACCTCTCCTCAGGGGACGGCTCGCTTTTGTCCCCAGAAATCAACTTGTACCCCTCCTCTGCAGCAAGTATCAGTGCATTCCTTTTAAGTGTGATCAATAAAGGAGGCTTTTAACGAAGAGGGAGCAATGCCTGAAAATATGCTCATGCGTGCGATACTGGAGCTCGTGCCCATAGAAGGTTATGTCACCTTTCACTTATCTATTCAAAGGGATTTGAAGAAAATTGCCAGCAAAAATGAGACATAATTTCTAAAATGTACATGTGAGATAAATAAATAATGGAAGTTAAGTATTAACATTTTTCAAAAATGCATAAACTTTACATATTGAGTATTTCACAACAAGGCAGAACAAAAATAGTTCAGGCAAATTTATGTTCATGCCTCTGCTTCTAAAGTACAGAAGTCAATGGTGTTGAAAAGTGGTGCTGCACAAAATGTTCTGATCGATATGCACAGGTAGTCAGAATGGTCTATTTTAGCATTCTCACAGTTTCTCTGCATCACACTGTTTGGCATGTGCTTGCTGCTGCAAAGCTACAAAAAGATCGCTGCTGTTGCCAACAAAATACGAACAGACAAAGTATCTCAGTATCTCATTGACAAGAGCTTGGAGGTCTCCCCAAACCCAGACACCCCACCCCACTCACGAGCCTTCATAATCTTCTCCATCATCAAATACATCTCCAATGGCTCAATGTCTTTGTATGGTTTAGAACACTCTATAAAGCTGCAATGTCCTCTCTATTGGTTTCAGCGCATTTGCAGGTATTATTTTTCTGGATCTGCTTTGGTTGGTCTCAGAAATTTGTCTCAGGTCTTTATATATGTAGGCTATACATCCCAATGATTGGCAGACTGCACCAAACTACGTGTTCCTTTGACCAAACACAGCAGGCTGCATGCCAATTTGCTCAATAGTCCACATTTGCAAGCCTTTGAAAAGCATATCTACTATTAGAAGTGCTTCTGCTATTGGACTAGTCCCATCTGCCTGCACTTGCCCATATCCTTCCAAACATTTCTTATTCATGTACTCATCTAAATGTTTTTTACACGTTATAACTATACTCAGATCCACCACTTTTTCTGGAAGTTCATTCCACACAAGAACTACTCTCTGTCTAAAAAAGAAGCTCCCTGTATCTTTTTAAAATCTTTCTCCTGTCACCTTAAAAATATACCCCCTTGTCTTGAAATTCCCCACCCCAGGGAGAAGACACCTGCCATGCACCTTATCTGTACCCATCATGATTTTATAAATTTCTATAAGGGACACCCCTCAACTTCCTACACTCCAATCAAAAAGTCCCAGCCTATCCAGCCTCTCCTTATAACTCACACCCTCCATTCCTGACAACATCCTGGTAAACCTCTTCTGAACCCACTCCAGCTTAATGATATCCTTCCTGTAACAGAGCAACCAGAACTAGACATAATACTCCAGACAGGCCTCATCAATGTCCTGTACAATCTCAACATAACGTCCCAACTCCTCAACTCAAAGATGTAAGCAATGAATGGAAGTGTGCTAAGTGCCTTCTTAACCACCCTACCTGTATGTGAATTATGTATCTGAACCCGAATGTGTCTCTGTTCTACAACACTACCCAAGGTCCTACTTTTAATTGTGTAAGTCAGGTCTTTGTTTGTTTTACCAAAATGCAATACCCCACATTTATCCAAATTAAACTCCGTGTGCCACTCTTCAGCCTATTGAACCGATTGATCAAGATCCCTTTGCAATCTTAGACAACCTTCTTCACTGTCCACTATACCATGAATTTTGGTATCATTCACAAACTTGTGAACCATGCCTTCTATATTCTGATTAAATTAATTATATAAATGACAAACAAAAATGGACCCAATACTGATCCCTGTGGAACACTCCTGACAGAAGGCTCCCAGTCTGGAAAACAACTCTGTACCATCACTCTCTGTCTCCTGCTGTTAAGCCAATTTTTGGATCCAATTGGTAAATTCACCCTAAACCCCATGTGATCTGACTTTACAAATTAGTCTACCATGTGGAACCTTGTCAAAGGTTTTACTAAAGTCCAACTAAACCATGTCTACTGCTCTGTCCTCATCAATCCTCTTGGTTACTTCCTCAAAAAACTCAATCAAGTTTGTGAGGCACGACTTCCTTCACAGAAAACTATGCACAAAACCATCAGTTAGGCTCACAGTGTGACATATTTGTGTGTGCTTGAATCTGCCCATATAAGTACACAGCATCCTGTAGACAAAAGGAATTTGTATGTGCTTTGCATTTTTTCAAGAAATGATGTAACGGAGAAAGCCAATCTCTGCTGTAACATCTTCATGGCAACACCCTGACCAATCAGAATCTACCTGCCAGATCTGAGAATTAAGACTGACAGGTAACTGAATTTTCTGCATCTCCATGTTAATGATAACTCAGCCAATTAGTACCTCCTTCCCATGCTGTATAAAATGCTGTCCATTTGTTCAAGCCTGTTTCTTGTGTCCTAGTTCTGATGAGTTCAAAATGAAAAGCTTTTAGCAATGTTTAATTTCTGAGCTACCAAACAATAATTCAGAGCTTTATGGGATTTACAATGGTGCAAATTAAAAATGGTGTTCTGTCTTTGAGTGGTGTGTCACTTAGTACCTACTTCTATTTAATTGGAACCTTTGAGAGCATTGGCAATCCAAGGATGCAGCAGATTCTGTAAATACCATTAAATTCTATCACATTTTAATTATAGCCATAAAATGGCAACAACACTGAAGGAAGACTATCATCTCAATGCCAGTCTCTCTTCAAGAGCAGCTCACTTAATCTTACTCCCACCCCTTTCCACGTAGCTCTAAAATTGTTTTCTCTTCAGGTAATTATTTAATTGGGACAGGGAGCACTGACCAAAGAAAGGGCAGTGGCAGCAGGAGATAAAAACTGATGGCAAAGTGTCCCTTCTATCTGTTTCTCCCTGTCAGAGCCGAGGTATGATGTTACAGGAGTACAGGTAGATGATTGGTGAGATGGATGATTGTCCAAGTGGCTTAAATCAGGAGATGATATTATTGGTGAATAGCATAGCCATGAAATTCGCTCTTAAAGTATTTAACAGTAACATTGATTAATTAAATAGATTAGAGATGGTTGGGCAAGTGAGGTGATGCAGCTGTGGAGTGTGGGAGTGTGTGGATACTGGTATGATCCACACTGACCACATTACCAGAGCTGGCTGCTTAAATAAATTCAGCTCAGAGTTAATGAGTTGAGTCTGAGGTGCAGATATTGTGGCATATCAAGGAAATGGAGTTACCTGAGCACTGTGTTTCAGGAGACAGTCATTCCTTCTCGACTAAATATATCAAATTTGGTTTGTCTTCAGGGACAGAAGAGTATATCTGCAGGAGTGATAGATATGGGGATCCAGAATTTAGCTCTGGAGGAGCTTCAGCCAATGCCCTCATCCAAAAGGTGCGAGGCTCTTGCTCCTGGTACGGATGAGGGAACAGACTGCAGGGAAGATGAGTAACTTACACGGCACCATGGCACAGAGCATCATTCAGGTGTGAGGAGGAGGAGGAGGAGAAAACAGAGATGAAAACAGTAATAGGGGATAGCATAGTTAATGGAATAGATACTGTTCTCTGCAGCAGAGTCCCAAAATTTGCATTGTCTACCTGGTGCCAAGGACATCTCTTCTGGGCTGGAGCCAAACTTGCAGTGGGAGGGAAAGGATCCAGTTGTCATGGTCCATATAGGTACCATTGACATAGGATAAGAGACTCTGCTGAGAGATTACAACCAGCTTGGGGCTAAATTTAAAGACATAGAACCATAAAGGTGGTTAATGTTAGGATTCCTACCTGAAGCCACATGAGAATTAGCATAGGGTAAATAAGACTAAAGAGGTAAATGCTTAGCTGAAAGATTGGTGAGGGAGAACTAGGTTCTGATTCATGGAGAAGTGGCACCAGTGCTGGGGAAAGAGAGAGCTGTTCCGTTGAGACATGTTTCATTTGAACCATGTTGGGACAACTGTCCTGGTGAATCATATAATTAAATTTCTGGATGGAGCTTTAAATTAATTAGGGAGAGGTAGAGGGTGTTGGGTGGGGTGGAAGGTTCCACTGAAGGGATATTAAAAAAAAAACACAAAAAGTAATCAGAGAACAGAGGTGCAGGGTAATGAAGAGGTAAACAGTATCAAAGTCTGACAGGAAAAGGCAGATCACAGAGTCAGAAGAATGTAGCAGAAATTACGACCAGAATAAGTAACAATGGTAAAATGTCACAGTTGAAGGCTTTGTGTAAAGTGGATGTTCATGACAAGGGGAGAAAATAGTTTAGAGTTGTTGAAAATAAGTTACCTTAGTGTGAAGAGTTAGTACGTTCTGATGCAGAAGTGTTTAGGTAAAACCCTGAAGGGGTTATGTGAAGCTGAGAAAGTTAATGCTCAGTATTAATGCTCAATAGGGGAATGCCACCACCTCCAAGTTCCCCTCCAACCCACTCGCCATCCTGACTTGGAAATATATTGCTGTTCCTTCACTGTCGCTGGGTCAAAATCCTGGAATTCCCTCCCTAATAGCATTGTGGGTCAACCCACAGCAAGAGGACTGTAGCGGTTCAAGAAGGCAGCTCACCACCACCTTCTCAAGGGCAACCAGGGATGGACAATAAATGCTGGCAGCAACACCCACATCCCACAAAATGAATAGAGAAAAAAAAGTCATATGACAAATCAAGGTCGAAGCTATCAGATTCTCACTACCAGGTGAAGCCACAGCTAAGGCATATCCTATGTGAGAGGGATTTCTTTCCGGTGTTGAGTAATACAATGGGATTAATAGGATTTTGTTATTAATCTGTGTTTCAAAATTTTGAACATGTGTTATGTTTAAACAGTTTGATTTATTCCATTTTATTTCTATTTCTTTTGTGTAATAAACTGTTATTGTTAAACATAAATTTGTAGCATCGTGTGTTTGTGTTTCAGTGAAAGGCCACATTGTTAAAAATCAAAGAAATCAAAATATGATCTAACAACCAGTCTGGGATCTGACATGTGCAATAACGACATCAGTTGGGATCATAACACAAGCAGCAGGGTTTGGCAACATAGCTAACTTCCTCCAGGTATAGGATGCAATAGTCTCTGCACATGTCATGTTGAGAGCACCATATCAGAGTTCATCAATAAAAAAGTTTATATTCCATCACTGTGCAACTATTGGAATGTTGGCCCTTATTTTAAGAGGGGTTGGAGTATAAGAGCAGGGATGTCTTACTGCAACTGCTCAAGGTGCTGGTGAGACCATATCTGGAGGACTATGCAGTTTTGGTCCCCTTATTTAAGGAAAAATATTATTTAATTGGAGGCAGTTCAGAGACATTGACTGGGATGATCTCTGATATGGAGGGATTGTCTTATAAGCAAAGGCTGAACAGGTTGGAACTCTACTCACTGGAGTTTCGAAGAATGAGAGGTGATCTCATGAAACATATAGGATTCTTAAGGGGCTTGACAGGGTAAATGCTGAGAGGATATTTCTCATGGGAGAGTCTACACCAGAGGGTATTATCTCAGAATAAAGGAGCACCAAGTTAAGACTGGGAGGAAGAGGAATTTTTTTCTCTCAGGGTTGTGAATCTTTGGAAATCCTTGCCATGGAGAGCTGTGGGGACAGAGTTCTTGTGTATATTTCAGGCTGAGATTGATAGGTTTTTGATCAGGGTCGATTCAAGGATCATGGGGAATGGGTAGGAAAGTAGAAGTGAGAAATGTTGGATCAGCTGTTATCCTATTGAATGGTGTAGCAGGCTCGAGGGGCCAAATGGCCTATTCCTGTCCCTATTTTTATGGTCTAACCCAGATGTGATCATTGATGCCACATCTTAGAAGTGGCATGTGCCAAGTACATGGGCAGCTGACGTGATGCCTGTATCTTTGACAACTGTATGTTCCTGCTGCATTTGAGGGAAAGTGGAGTTAAGATATAGAGCAAGCTTGATCTAGTTGAGTTACAGAATAGCCAGAGGGGGCTGAATGGCCTACTCGTGTTCGTATTTTATGTTTCTGTCTTTCTAGCCAAAATCATTTTCTTTGTTTATATTGAAATTAGTTTGCAGTTCCCTGTGTAACTGTAAAACCATACTGATTTTCATATTATGCATCTCTTTTACACTCGAGTGGGTAAAATTAGACCTGGCACAAAGGCTGATGCTACTTTTTTTTATGATGGGTTAGTCAGTCCAATCCCTCCTTTATAATAAGCAGCAAAACAGGGATGCATCATCAGCAACTGAAGCTGGAGTGGAAAGCTTCTGGCTATATTCACAATGAACCTTCTGCCTGACAGGCATGGAACCTGACACTTTGATACAACACATGGAGACAATATTGCCACAAGGGACATTTGAACACTGCAATTTTAATAATATCAAAACATTGCTTATTTATGTTAAATAGATCAGGGGCTAACTCCTTTCAATGGACATTATTATCTCTACATTTACATTTATGTCCATATCTCTTTTTGAGTATAACCTCTGTGCACTGCTCACTGCCTTTTAAAGATGAATAACAGCCATGCTAAACCCCAATGCAGTATGAAGAGGATGAGTTTCCTCTCAAATCAGTCAAGGCAGCATTCCCAACATGGGTGGGACCAAACTGCAGTTGATGCAGGCCACAGTATCTGTTGCAGCTCAGTGGGTAGCACTCTCACATCTGAGCCAGCTTATGCCAATTTAAACAGAGCTGGCACAAGGGTACTTTTGCCCCAGGTGAACTTCAGTTGACGCCCATTCCCCACCAGCTCACAAGCTCTTCTGAAAATGAATAAGTGGTCTCACTTTGACAGAGCTAATATAACAAAACTGTGGGCAGCGCAAATCTATGAACTATTCTGCCCTCAACCCTTGTTCCAATCTCAGCGTCCCACATGCCCCACTGCTCAGACAGCTTCTTAATTTCTGCAACACTATAATCCCTTGGCCTACACAACTGTGCTAAGGAATGCAAAGTAGGAATGCACTTTGAATTTTTCCTTGAGGGTTTGAATAGGCTCATCATCAGTTTCATATGCTTGCTTTCTGTTTCTCCTACAAGGGGCCAAATCTGGTTTGAAGTGTGCTGGTATGTCCAAACCTTCCAGTGGTTCATATGCATCCAACATCATTTTCACAAAACCTTCATCACTCCCGCAGTCCACAAGAAACTTCTTGGTTTCTCTCAGTTGCTTATGGCATCATGAATGTCAAATTCCTTCAAATGAAGTTGTTTGCTATTCATATTAGTTTCAAAGAAAATGTCATGAAAGAGAAACCAAAAACCTGAAATTAGAAGTGCCTTTTACAAGGACTCATGCATCTACTTGTTAGCTATTGCTGGATTCTTTTATTACACTAGTGTCATCAGAGATTTTAGTTAGTGCATTGTAGATGACATCTGGCTGCCAGCAAAGAAATTCCAAAGCATTAATTCTACATTCCCATCTTCTTCTTTTGCTTAATGGTTCCATTATGAGATTAAGCAATGATGCTTTGGAACGTCCATGTATTAGGTCAAAGAAAGCTGCTGTTTCAAAGTGACACATTGTATCATCATTGACAACCATATTCAACAAATGTGTACTGCAAGGAACAAATGACATTCATGGAATAATACCCAGGATTCTTTGTTGGATACTCCTCCCTTTCCCCTTTATATTGCTTCCATTGTCATAGCCTTTCCCATGTTGGTTTTCAGTGGCCAGTAACATCTCTTCTAATGTGTGCAGGATAATGTCAGTCACAACGGCACATTATCTATTCCTTTCATGATTTTACAAATCTCTATACGATCACCCCTCAGCCTCCAATACCCAGGTAACAAAGTCTAAGCCTAGACAACCTCTCCCTATAATTCAAACCCTCCAGCCTCAGCAATATCCTTGTAACTATTTTCTGCACCCTTTCTAATTTAACAACATCTTTCCTTTAGCAGGGCAACCAGAATTGTATACAGTATTCCAAAAGTGGTCTCACCAATGTCATGTACAGCTGCGACATGATGTCTCAACTCCTGTATTCAATGTTTTGACCAATGAAGGCAAGTGTGCAAAATGCCTTCTTCACTGCCCTTAATAAATTGTCTAATGAGAGAGCAGCCCAATGGACCAGGATGACAATGGTATCTTTACCTTTACAGCTACAATCTAGAATGGTGAAAAGTAATTGGCAGCATGAACAGTTATGATAATTTCTTTCTTTGATGGCATTGGGAAAGAGTTCAATCAGTCTATCCTGTACATCTTCCCGAAGGTAGTGTAGATGTACCTCATAGTCTTCTTGCAAAGATGAATGTACAGAACTCAGTCAAACAAAACTAGCTATTCCACAAATATTGAAAAGTTCCCATTATCAAAAGTGCACAGTTTGTAATTTGTTCTGAAAGGCCAGATTTTGATTACAGCGAACCTGAGAATGCTTATTTAAGCAATCAGTCATTCTTACATTTGTGGCCAGTTCTTGTTTAATGAGGTGCAAATTTTCTTCATCACTGGTTTCCTTGTTTTTAAGTTCCAGCTCAAGTTCTTTCCTTTTGCACTTTCTCCAAATGCTCACTGCTTCTCATATGCTGCCTAGAATTGTATATTTCTTCCAATCATTTGAACATCAATCAGAGTTATAGAGAAGATGCCCTACTAGTAAACAGCTTGCAGGAGAAGCAAAACACAAAGTTCTTTGACATAGAATTATGTAACCATTGACAGTGGGTTTTTTCTCCAATAGCAAGTACTATTTTGTAATAAAATAAAGAACTGCGGATGCTGAAGGTCTAAAACAGAAATCGCTGGATAAGCTCAGCAAGTCTTGCAGCATCTGTGGAGAGAAAGCAGAGTTTCAAGTCCAGTGACCCTTCTTGGTGATTTGTTGAGAACTTTCCTTAATTATGATCTTTAGAGAAACTGAAGTGCTGGACTTTTTCAGGCCCATATTTCATTAAGTGTGTCACATCTGATTGCCACATTTGGGCTTTGTAGCAGGCCTCTATAGTTCAAGTTGGTTGCACTGGTGGCAAGGCTCACGTCCTTTCAAATCTTGATCCTTGGCAAGATGTCCATCATTTAGTTTATTGTGTTCTACATTCAGTTGTTTCTTGAACTCTATTTCAACTTGTGAGGCTGGAGGTGAAATTGTCACCCAGCTTCAGTCTCAGGCTGATCCTCTGAGTTACATCGATCTGCATCATCTTGATGTCCTGGACAAGGTTACGAGATGGCTCAGTGGTTTGCACTGCTGCCTCACAGCACCAGGGACCCAGGTCAATTCCATCCTTGGGCGACTGTCTATGTAGAATTTGTGCATTCTCTGTGTGGGTGTCCTCTGGGTGCTCTGGTTTCCCCCCACAGTCCAAAGATGTGCAGGTTAGGTGGATTGGCCATGCTAAATTGCCCACAGTGTCCAGGGATGCACAGGCTAGATGTGTTAGCCATGGAAAATGCAGGGTTTGAGGACAGGGTAGGATGCACTTCAGAGGGTCAGTGCAGACTTGATGGGCTGAATCGTCTCCATCTGTAATGTTGGGATTCTATACTTCAGAAAAGAGCTCTCTGGCTTTGCCTGCCCTATTTCTTTTTCAGCATTCCATTTAACACATTGTACTGTCAGTTAACTCTTTTTCTATATCTATCTGCCAGGATGCCACGCGATCTTAAGCTTTTGCCAGATTTGGTTTAACTAGAGGAAGCTGAAGCTCACGACAAGAACTCTCACCATTCCTCATCACTGTCTCAGTAGAAGTCACATTCCAGGAAATCCCTCTGCTTTTTCCACTTCTCTTCCTGCTCTGGTCCATCTTTTATTAATTCTCAGATCTCCAAAGCAAGGCTATTGCCCTACTTGCCAGTTGCTGTTGAGCTGCTGGTGGAGCAATGCTGTGTGAGGTGCTGCCATTGGAATCACTCAAGAGTGAAGTGGCTGAAGAGGCGGGCAAACCGTAAGCAGAGCTTGACTCTCCCATACTAATGGCACAACAAGTATGTGAAACCACAGAGGCCTGATGGGAGGAATCCAATGCTGCATTCATAGAATCCCTATAGTGCAGAAAAGGCCATTCAGACCCTCCCACTCAGCCCCTATCTTATCCCCACATTTACCACAGCCTATCCACCTGACCTGCACATCTTTGGACTGTGGGAGGAAACCAGAGCACCCAAAGAAAACCCACGCAGACACAGGGAGCACGTGCAAACTCCACACAGACAGTCGCTCAAGACTTGAATCAAACCTGGGTCCTTGGTGCTGTGGGGCAGCACTACTAACCACTGAGCCATCATGCTGTCCATTGAAGAAATTGGCTGAAAAAGGGCTAATAAAAAGGCAGTTGAGTCAATAGGCTGTGTTTTAGCTCCTGTGCTTTTCACTTGTCACTGTAATGTGTGTCTAGCATTTACTGCAGGAAGGATGAATAACGGCATGTGTTCAATCACTTTGTATGAAAACCAAGGGCATACACACATGGGTGGTGGTGGTAAACATGATCGGGTCACGTTACAGGACTGCTATGGGATCACAGAACAAACAACTGGCAGATGAATCAGCATGTGCCAGCTGGGAGGGAAGACCAGGAATCACATGCAAAAGTGGGAGGCAATAGCCTAGTGGTATTTTCACTGGACTGTTAATCCAGAGACCCAGATAATGTTCCGGGCACCCGGGTTTGAATTCTGCCAAGGCAGATGGTGAAATTTGAATTCAATAAATATCTGAAATTAAGAGTCTAATGATGACCATGAATCCATTGTTGATTGTTGGAAAAACCCATCTGGTTCACTAATGTCCTTTAGGGAAGGAAACTGTCATCCTATCCTGGTCTGGCCTACATGTGACTCCAGACCCACAGCAATGTGGCTGACTCTGAACTGCCCATGGGCTATCAGGGATGGGCAATAAACGCAGCCTAGACAGCGACGCCCTCATCCTGTGAATGAATAAAGAGTGAGGGAAATGCTCAGTTCAGGAGGCTGTAGTGTGTAGGGGTTGGAGTTTGATAATGGAGTAGTTGTGGAGGGTTAGAGCTGGGTAAAACTACTTGCTGCTGTTTCCTGGTAAAAA
This sequence comes from Ginglymostoma cirratum, assembly GCA_024137785.1. NCBI lineage: Eukaryota > Metazoa > Chordata > Chondrichthyes > Orectolobiformes > Ginglymostomatidae > Ginglymostoma > Ginglymostoma cirratum. The sequence continues at coordinate 4,226,527 of JAHRHZ010000027.1, forward strand.
TCAATCCCAGGGGCCATGGGTAAGAGGGAGGATGGGAGGTGGAAGTGCCCTGCTCTCCCCAGGGATATTCTGTAGTGCAACTGCTCACAGTCAAGTTTCAATGTCATTTTCGTCAGTTTTTAGCACGTCAGCTTTTATGCCATATTGCCGATACACAGCATGCTGTGGCTGCTGTTCACCCCCACACCCCCCCACCCCCACCACATCCCCCCCACCCAGCACCCAACCTCCCCCAACAAAGTCTGGCCACACAAGGCAACTGTCTGGTGGAAACACCAGCCTGGGTTCAAATCCAGCATAAAATCCAGGCTGATCCTTTAGTGCTGCTCTGAGGCATATTTAAAGGGCAGCTGGATGTTAGAAGAAATAAGGTAAAGGGTTCAGGTGGTCTAATTCGCCACTTACTGACCATTACTATTGTATTCTTGTACACTGTCTGCAATATTTCTTCTCTTTATACTAACATTGGTAATTGAAGAGCAAATGGGCTGTGTTTTAGCTCCTGTGCTTTTCACTTGTCACTGTAATGTGTGTCTAGCATTTACTGCAGGAAGGATGAATAACAGCATGTGTTCAATCACTTTGTATTGTTCCTCCCCACTCACCCTCAATCCTGACTTCACTCACTCTGTGATAAAAGGTACTGCAGATGCTGGAGAATCCAAGATAACAAGGCGTGGGGCTGGATGAACACAGCAAGCCAAGCAGCATCATAGGAGCAAGAAAACTTGACGACACTCCTCTATCCATCCTCTATCCGCCTCCCCCTCTCTCCCTATTTATTTCAGAACCCTCTTCCCCTCCCCCATTTCTGATGAAGGGTCTAGGCCCGAAACGTCAAGTTTTCCTGCTCCTATGATGCTGCTTGGCCTGTTGTGTTCATCCAGCCCCACACCTTGTTCACTCTCTCTGTGTTCACTGCAGACAATGGCTCATCACTGATCCATTTTCATCGTATCATCAACTTCTCTTCACTGACAGTGCTGCAACAATGAGATACAAATATGGTCCACTCCAACTGGGTAATCAAACTGTAGATATGGTGCCTCAGCTAAGAGAGTCCTTAGAGATGAAATTAATGGATTGAAAGTGAACAGATTTCAATCTAATGCTCCTCAGAGATGCATTATAAAGAAATCACTCACATCAATTTAACCATTTCACCTGATAGATGGAATTTGAGTTGTATTTTCATGTGCACTGATCTGTCCTTTGGGGGTTTAACCAATGCCCAGTAACTTGTACTTAGAACAGAAAAATAAAGTAATGGTATTTCAAAGCAGTTAATTTTCATTCTTTGAACCAAGAAAATACACTTTTTAAAAAATATGTATGATGTGGAATGAGTTATGGTTGTCGTATAATTAAAATAAAAATTGCCTCAGTGATAATATCTGTCGTTTGCTGATACAGGGTACCGCACAATTAACTCTTGATGTGAAAGACAGTAATTCATAGCTTAAAAAACGGAAAGAACTGCAGATGCTGTAACAGAGACAAAAATAGAAATTATTGGAAAATGCTCAGCAGGTCTAGCAGCATCTGTGGAGAGAAATCAGAGTGAATGTTTTGGATTAAGTTTAACTCTGATTTCTGTCCATAGATGCTGTCAGACCTACAGAGCTTTTCCAGCAATTTCTATTCTTGTCACAAATTCATACCTGTTCCTATCAGTAAAGACAGCCATTTTACTTTAACAATAAAACAAAATTTAAGTTACCGTAAAGATACATGTTTCAGCTAATTTTTGCCTTTGCTGTCCTGCAGATATTGAATCCTGTTAAGATGTGGATTCACAATTCTTGCACCTAGCGTTCAGTTTGCTTAACATTTGTCATAGAGAAGGCTTTAGAAATGATTATCAAAAAGCCTATAGCAGGGTACTTCGAAAGATTCAAATTAATTGAAAGGTGTCAACAAGATTTTGTGAAAGAGAAATCATGTTTAACCAGATTAGGAGTTCTTTGAGGAAGTGCTGTGAATAAAGAGGAACCAGTGGCTGTACTGTACTGAGACTTCCATTTACCAGAAGGCCATTTAATAACATGCTACATCCATGTTTATTGTGGAAAATACAAGAATGTGTTGTTGGGGGTAACACATTGGCATGGATTTGCTAGCTAACAGGAAACCCAGTCAGTAATAATGGGTCATTTTCTGTTTAACAATATATACTGAGCAACATCCTATAGCCACTCACCTTCCAAACAGCTCCTCCAATCGGAGGCTGTTTTTCTCCTATATTCAGTGGTGATAGGCTCACTAGTGAATCTAGCAATAGAACGTAGAACATAGAACATTACAGCGCCGTACAGGCCCTTCGGCCCTCGATGTTGTGCCAACCTGTGAAACCAATCTGAAGCCCATCTAACCTACACTATTCCATTATCATCCATATGTTGATCCAACGACCATTTAAATGCCCTTAAAGTTGGCAAGACTACAACTGCTGCAGGCAAGGCATTCCATGCCCTTACTACTCTCTGAGTAAAGAATCTACCTCTGACATCTGTCCTATATCTATCACCCCTCAATTTAAAGCTATGTCCCCTCGTGCTAGCTGTCACCATCCGAGGAAAAAGGCTCTCACTGTCCACCCTATCTAATCCTCTGATCATCTTGAATGTCTCTATTAAGTCACCTCTTAACCTTCTTCTCTCTAACGAAAACAGCCTCAAGTCCCTCAGCCTTTCCTCATAAGACCTTCCCTCCATACCAGGCAACATCCTGGTAAATCTCCTCTGCACCCTTTCCAATGCTTCCACATCCTTCTTATAATGCGGCGACCAGAACTGTATGCAATACTCCAAGTGCGGCCGCACCAGAGTTTTGTACAGCTGCAACATGACCTCACGGCTCCGAAACTCAATCCCTCTACCAATAAAACCTAACACACCGTACGCCTTCTTAACAATTGCAAATGAGGAGAAGACAGGCAGCCTCTGATTGAAGGAGCAGCTCAAAACAGATTCTCTCTCTCAAATGTGCGAGGTTTAATCATTATGAAAGGCTTTGTCTCCCAACCCTGGTTCCCCCACGCCTCCCCCAGAACACAAGACAGGTCATTAACATTTTGCGTACCTTCCCTCCACCTACCCTCGCCTGGACTCTGCTGCCAAGCATGCAAAGACATGCTCCACTCTAAAGGGCTACAATTTGGAACTGTACTTTGCCACTTTGTTATAAGATTCATTAAACAAACGTTCATAACTCACTGGATTGCAGAATTAACATAAAAGCCCTAAAGATGGTGACATTTCTGTAATTATACGGATTATAAAGCAAATCCTTTGCTATCTATAAGGTTCCAATTGCTAATACTGGTACCAGCTGGCACTGGGGCATATTTGCAGTATTGTCCAATGGCATCTGGAGAATGCTGACTGCCAGTACCTGATGCTATCTGATGTTGGGCAGCTGCCAGCTGTCACTCTACAGTACCTGGAGGCTTCAACTGCTAATTCCTGACACTACATTTTGCTGGACAGACGCCATGCATTATTCAGTGGTATCTAGAGGGTTTTAACTGGCGATACCTGACAGCAGCCAGCAGATGTTTTCCTTGGGGCTGAAATCACAAATATTGTCTATTGAATATTTAGGGAATTTAGACCAGCTGAAGCCAGAAATGTCAGTTCATTTTTTTCTCTTTCAGCAAGATGTGTCGTCTGTGTCCAGGGATATTTTCCAAGGCAGCAGTCATTGCACTTCAAAACTAAAACATTTAAAAGATACTGCAATATTTTGCTTTTTACACATGCTTATATTATGACATAACATTAATATGAAGTGAATTAACTATCATTCCACTGAAATATCATCAAATGGCATTGCTACCAAGGCCAGCACTTGTTCCTCAACCCTTAGATGTCCTTGAGAATATGGTGGTGGATGTCTTGTTGATTGACTGCAGTCCATGTGAGAAATGCATTTGAATTTGGGTGTTTTAAGGTTTTGGTCCAGCAATGACGAAGCAACTATGTCATATGCCCAGGTCATGAGAGCATTTGGCTGGTATGGCAACTCCAGTGGTATTTCCATGTACCTGCTGCCTTTGTCCTTCCAGGTAGTGGAGTCACAGATTTTGGAGATGCCACTGAAGATGTCTTGGTGCATTGCTGTAGTGCATCCTGCACAGGGCAGCCATGCAACAGCAGCATCGGAGGGAGCAGATACTTGAGGTGGCCAATCAAGCAGACCACTGTTTCCAGAATGTTCAAAAACAAAGCTGCTGGAAAAGCTCAGCAGATCTGGCAACATCTGTGAAGGAGAAAACAGAGTTAACGTTTCGGGCCCGGTGACCGTTCCTCAGAAGTCCAGAATGTTGTTGTGCTTCTTCAGCACTGTTGCAGCTGACTGCATTCAAGCAAATGAGAATACTCTGTTCTCCATATAATTTACTTGTGCCTTGCAGATGGTGTAGAGGCTTTAGGGTGTCTGCTCTTCTGCCCATCAAATGATACCAAGATGTGACTTGTTCAAGAACCTGGTGACCAATGTCCAGTTGAGTTTCTGGTGAAAGATGGCCCTTATAGTCTTCACAGCAGGGAATTTAACACAGTTAGCCACTGGGGCATTGGAAACAATCTGTACCAGTTGAATATGCTTCTCTGCATTTCAGTACATGCTGGGTTATCACGGAAAATCAATCAGAAATCACACAGTAAACGTCTAAAGATGCTTAATTAATTCGAAAATAGAAAATGCTGGAAAATCTCAGCAGATCTGGCAGTATCTGTACAGAGAAATCAGAGTTAATGTTTCCGTTCTGAGGAAGGGTCACTGGAACTGAAACGTTAACTCTGATTTCTCTCTACAGATGCTGCCATACTTACCGAGATTTTCCAGCAATTTCTGTTTTTGTTTCAGATTTCTAGCATCTGTAGTCCTTTCAGTTTCTGCTTAATTAATTGTTTTAGTTACACTGTCCCTCCATTCTTCATTTGCAAAACCTGACTGCCAATTCTTTCTACTCCATTTAAATCAGTCCATTTTGTACTTAGGAGCCTTCAACTTAAACATATTGGGAATGCAAAGAAAATTCCATTTTCTTCACATACTTTTAATTGACAACATTTAAACTGTGGTTTGGTGCTGAGAGTGGGAAGGATCAGATCATGGCCAAGCTGTTTTCTAAATTCAAGAAGCCCATTGGAGGGTCATACGAAGACAATTTGGACTGGATAACATTATGAAGCAAGTCAGGTCTGGCGAAGCCCGAAAACAAACAAAAACAGAAATTGTTGGAAAAATGTCAGAACTGAAGACTAAAGACCTGCTGAGTTTCTCCAGCAATTTTTGTTTTTGATTGTTTCATCTCCAGCATCCAAGTTCCTTGTTTTATTATGGCGATGCTCTATATTGGGGTTCCCAAACCTGGGAAGAGAGAACACCATGGATCAGCTTCATTTAATGCAAGCAATCCCTCAATTTTAAAGATACGCAGGAATGTTTAATATGTTCTGTCGTATGACTGTGTAGTTACATTGCATTTTTTGCTGTGATCTAGGCCTTGTATCATGCAGTGAGAATATAACACTTTTGCCGTACCAGATAGCAATGTTGACACATGCCTCTAGTGTCGTGTTACACATTGGTCCTTATTGCCAGACCGTAGTATAGTATGCCTTGTTAACTTCTTATACAGTGGCTGTAACATGCAGCTCTCCGCGTTCTCATTCGCACATCTCTGTCGCACATTGACAGCAATGCATTCATGACCCATATGTGCTTAGTTTCCATCCAGCACTGTATCCTCTGACCCAGTGCCACATGTTTTGAACAACCAAAGAAAGCAACGACTGTTTTCATATCCTTGACAAGCTTAGGATGCCTCAGAGCACGATGTAGCCAACGGAATACGTTTCAATAGCAGGTACTGTTGTAATATTGCAAATATGACATCTCATTTATACGCAGCAAATTGCTACAACCAGCAATAAGGAGCGGATAATCTGTGTTTGGTGTTGAATGAGGGATAAACATTGGACTAGACAAGGGTGTAAACCTGAAACGTCGACTTTCCTGCTCCTCTGATGCTGCCTGACTCACTGTGTTCCTCCAGCTCCACACTGTATTGAATAGAACACTTTAGTTTTTTTGAGTAATGCTATGGGATCTTTAACATCCAACTGAGGGAACAGGGCCTTGATTTAATGAAGGAAAAGCAAAATACTGTGAATGCTAGAAATCTGAAATAAAGTTAGAAAGTGCTGGAGAAGCTCAGCAGGCCTGGCATCATCTGTGGGCAAGGAATGTTTTCAGTCCAATGGCTTTTCTTTGGAACTACCTTTGTCTAATGTCTCATTTGGAAGTCAGCACTTCCCAACAATACAGCATTGCCTCATTCTGCACTGATACGTCAGTGCTTTAGTCCAGTGAGGTAAATCCATACAAACATATGAATTAGGCCATTCAGCCCCTCAAGCCTGCTCCTCCAATTAATAAGATTATGGCTGATCTGCTTACACAACATTCCAGCTCAATCCTGATAATCTTTCGCCTTCTTGCGTATTAAGAATCTATCTACCTCTGCCTTAAATTATTCAAAGACTCTGCTTCCTCTGCCTTTTGAGGAAGAGAATTCCAAAGACTCAGACGTTCTGTGAAGAATAAAAAATTCCTCATCCATGTCTTAAATGGATGATTCCTTATTTTGAAACTGTGACCTCCTTAGTTCCCATTCAACCTGCTACTTTCTGACTCAGTGGCGTGAGTGTTATCCACTGAGCCCACAGATACACTCAAGAAATAATGCAGCCGACAAATGGAGCCTGTCAAATGTTGTGTTTGTTTTTGTTTTGTAAGCCTTGATCCTGCTCCATTCTTCACGTGTTCTTTCTATAATGTGTGAGCGCCTTATGTTATCAATCACTAATTGTGAAACTATTGCTCAACTCCCCAACTGAACAGGGTCTACAGCAGCAGGCACTGAATAGCAGATTAGAGAAAGTAGCAGTAAATTCAGCTCCTGCTCTGTCCATAATTAGAAGCCATATGGCATCATTAAAGTCTTGACTATTCCCTTCACACAGTAACACACGTTCACATTTTACATCTCTTGGTTGTTTGAAGGGAGCCATTTCTTCCAAATTAAACACTCTGCTTTATTGGTTGAGACAAAATGCCTCAAATACATAATAAATATCCATGTGAATTCCCAGACACATTTTTTATCCTATGCTACAACAGTGATTGTACTTTGGAAGGTATTTCATTTGCTGTAAAGTACATTGATGTACACACACGGAGAAAGTCTGTCTAAATGCAAGTTCCTCCTTTTTTAGTCTACAGCTACTTATAGAGTCATCGAGTCATACAACATGGAAAACAGACACTTTGATCCAAACAGTTCACGCTGACCAAATTCCCAAACTAAACAAGTCCCACCTGGCCCACATCCCTCCACATCTTTCCTATTCATGTACTTATCCAAATGTCTTTCAAATGTTATAACTACATCTACATCCACCACTTCCTCTGACTTGTTACAAATATCTGAAAACATGTGAGTTATTCTATCTGAGGGGCACCTGATCCATTTCTGGCATCCCTTTGCGATAGAGCCATAGAGTCATAGAGACGTACAGCATGGAAACAGACCCTTCTGTTCCACTTGTCCATGCTGACCAGATAGCCTATTTAAATCTAGTCCGATTTGCCAGCATTTGTCCTATCTCCCTCTAAACCCCTCCTACTCATGTACCCATCCAGATGCTTTTTAAATGTTGTAATTGTACCAGCCTTCACCACTTTCTCTGGCAGCTACTTCACGACATTAATTACATCAAATTATTTGGAAGTGATTTTTAACGCAAAGTAGTAAGTAGGTAAGCGGATGGTTAGAATTACCAAGGTCATTCACCCCACCGTGGACTCTCCAGGTATTGAACTCTTGGGGGTTTTCACTCACTGAGCCAGCAGTGAGGATCTATGTCTAAAGTCCTCGTTGAGATATATAGTGCAATATTTACTTGGAGGCCTGAGTGGAAAGCAGCATCAGATTCCTACCAGGAATCCCCAGCGTGGGAATACAATGGGGCCGGAAGGAGACTCCCAATTTTGATTTTAAATTTTCTCGTAGGTCACAGAGAAACAGGAATTCGCTGCAACTCACAGGTTAAGCACAAAATAAATGAAGAAATAACTGATTAGATTGAGGCAGTGGAGTGGCTCATCACAAATGAGACTCATCTTTTAATTTACTATTCGCAAGGTTCAAAAGGTGCAATACATCCTGAGGCTCCACTGACCTGTCACCTTAAAGTCTGAACTAATATAGCTACTCCATAATATAAACCACAGTGAAAAGTCCACCATTGATAAAACTTGTGCCTTGATTGTTATTGCTTAGCCAATTTTATTTCCCAGTGTTTGGCATTTTAAAGTCAAAGTCGGATGAGTTATCATGAGATGAAAAATAAAGGTTGCCATGAAATTTCATGAGAAATCCTAGAACCTCATGAAGCAACAGAATGTGACTTTTGTGACCCAGATAGCTTGTCGTACGTCATAAAACTTTATTGTATCAGATAATGACTAATGGCAGCATTTGAATGCATCATTAAATCTGAAGTTTTGATGAAACTGCATTATGTATGAATATTATTATCTTGCACATAGCACATTTTAAAAAATCTTGCCTTTAAATTGCTCTTTTCGTGACCTCAGCAGGTCTAAAACACACGGTAAACAATGAATTACTAGTGTTCACTGTTGTGATACAGGAAATTAAAGACGATGGTCTAAATGCTGTTCGAAGATCCTATTTTTCCCTCTCATCTATGTAATTCCCACCTGCCGGGAAGGTGTCTGTGTCCCTCACCCTCCATGTTTCCATCTCAACAAGCATAAGGAAAATACTTTCTCAGCCTCCGTCCATATCCTGCTTCAGGTGGACGGGCTGGATGGTCTGAGTTGCAAACATCTTCCTTGCCACAAATGGGACAATGTGTAATTGGCTCTGCTGGAAGAAGCTGAATCCTTTTACAGCTTATCTTTCATCTCAGTGTTGGCCAGCACAAACACAAAAGTAAATCAGAGTGATCCAAGGAGAAACATGACTGTGGAAGAGTGGTTAGAGAAATAAACAATCCTGGCGTTTCATCATTAACACAGTCGGCTTGTATTTATATAGCATATTTAAACATTCCCAGAAACTCTTAAGAAACAGAATCTCACACTAAACCACATCAAGAAACTCAGGGACAACGATCAAAACTTTGTCAAACAGATGCATTTTTAGAAGTGTCTTAAATGAACAACAGAAACGTGGAGATGTGTTGGGTAGAATTCCGAGCATTGAGCCTCGGCAGCTGTAGCCACAACTAGCAATGGGATAGCTATGAAAATTAGGAATGTAAATGAGGCCATCATTGAAGGGGCTTGGGAAGCAGAAGGGCTGGAGGAAGTTGCAGAGACAAGGAGGCAGAGGACTTGATCATCCTTCACATTCAAACACTAATAGTGACACATTGATCAGACTGCCTCGTGGAAATTATCAGTTCCTCTTCTAATGTGTCAACTCATCAAGTGGTTTCTCCAGGAAATGCTAATTGGTATATGAAGTTTTTTCCCATATAACTTGTTTCATAATGTAAGTTTTTTGAATATTGAGAAATTTGGGTGAAGGTCCAAAGTCCATAGAACAACACACAAAACGTTTAGCTGAAAGACGAGGTAATTAAAGGGGTAATGATTAGGTGACACCAACTGATGACAGAAGAGGTATTCTTCAAATTAGAAAAGAGACAGAGAGTGAAAAGGTAATTTAGATTTTCCTACTTTATGTAGAAGATGGTGGACGTTTGCAATATTCTGTCCAGGGCAGGTGCAGAGGGTGCATTAATTTGAATAGAGAACGAGATAAAAACCTGGAAGAAGATCTAATGGACAAGTGTCATGAGAGGTGTGGTGGGACACAATCATTCTGAGACAGTATGACCAGCCACATGGTCTCTTCCATAGCTTGAATTCCTCTATAATATTCAAAATTAAATATCTTGTGGATTGTGGGAACAGGGAGAATTTCCATGGATTTGAGGCCCTGAAATTGAATGAGTTGAACCCAGACAATGAGCCTTGGTCTCAGCATGGTAAGTGCAGAAAGAATTAAAAATTGCATTTAAGCAATCTGGAAACATGAGGTTGGTATTTTGTGGAAGTGAATACAAAATTGTCAGATTTTAAGAGGTTTATGTACGTTGTTTAAGGAAGGAAATCTGACACTGTTAGCTTTATTTGATTACAAACCCACAACTGACACAGTTGTCTCTTAACTGCCCTCTGAAACAGCCTGGAAAATGACTTTGTTACAGAAATTTCAGGGAAAAGCAAGCCATTTTTTACATGCACCAAACAAGAAGGAGCAAATGTTGCTACCAAAACAGAAATTGCTGGAAAAGCTCAGCAGGTCTGGCAGCATCTGTGGAGAGAAATCAAAGTTAATGTTTTGGGTCGACTGAGACCCTTCCTCATTCTGAGACTCAACCCGAAAGGTTAACCCTGATTTGTCTCCACAAATGCTGCCCGACCTGTTGAGCTTTTCCAGCAATTTCCATTTTTGTTTCGGATTTACAGCATCTGCAGTTCTTTCAGTTTTAACTAATGTTGCTAGCCTTGACTGTGAAGGTCACAGCCTGACAATAAATCTGAAAATAATACATGGTACAACATATTAAGAGACATACTAAATAGAAAAAAACCAAAGTTGCTGGAAAAGCTCAGCAGGTCTGGCAGCATCTGTGAAGGGAAAAACAGAGTTAACATTTCGGGTCCGGTGACAGTTCTGTCCAGTTCTGAGGAAGGGTGAGGAAGGGAGGACCCAAAACGTTAACTCTGTATTTTCCTTCACAGATGCTGCCAGACCTGCTGAGCTTTTCCAGCAATTTTGTTTTTGTTCCTGATTTACAGCATCCACAGTTTTTTTTCGGTTTTTACATACTACGTAGAAAGTTTAGTCCCAAAAAATATAGTGATATAAGAAAAGTGAAACTGATCACAGCAGTCAGAGTAAAGTTCCATTTGTTTTCACAAAGTTTGTCTCGAGTGAATGTTTAGTATGCATAGAAGTTGTGGTGTCGAGGGTTAATGGACAATCTGAGATTTGCAGTTCTGCTGTGCATCAGACGGTGTGAAGGTGTTGGAATAGTAATCACAGACACCTTATTGATTCACTTCAACAGTAAAGAAGCAGATGATATTGGCTCTTCCTGCTGCTCCTCATCAGTGTCAGCTCGATAAATGGTCTGCCCAAACTGTCATGTCTGATTTCAAAATGTTCTTCCAATATGTTACACCCGAATGACTCTCTTCCTGGAGGAGGGGCACGACCTGCATTACCAGCAATTGCACCAAGTGAAACAAAAATGAAAAGCAGGAGCTTCAGTAAGTTCCATTTGGACTGATCCTGATACATTCGCAAAGTGTCATCAGGCGAGACACATTCAACTAAACATATACAAGTGAATAAACTCTTTAGAAAACAAAACATTAGGAGCAAAAGCAATTTGATGGAGCATTGTGATAGGTTTGAATGAAGAGGAATGGGAACAAAGCTCATTTGTGACAGTATTAGGAGTAGAGGACACAGATATATCGTTTAGGCCAAGAGATAAATAGGGGAATGGAAGGGGGAATTTCTTTATGTAACTTGAGGTTATGGTTTGGAATCTGCTTCCAGAAAGATGATGGAAGTAGAGGTTCTCAATGATTTCAAAAGGAAATTGAATGAAATAAATTTGTAGGGCTACTTGGACGGAGTGAGGCAATTATTGGACTACTCCATGGAGAGCTAGCTAAGATTTGATGGGATGAGGGGCTTCCTGTGCAACAAATGACTCTATGAACCTAGATGCATATGGTAGAATGCTGCCTGAAACCTCGTTATTCCCACAGGCATGCTTCCACTGAATATTAAAGTTATAATGAGGACGACAACAAATTTCCTCTCCTTGAATCCACCTACACACTGGCTTTCCTTTCTTATCAAATCCACTAATGATACTGTCTCCAAGAGCAACAGGTGAAGATTGGTGCTTCACCCAGAGGCAGCAGTGAAACAGTAGACGTTTAATACAAATTCAGAAAGTGCTGGAGAAACTCAATGGATCTGGCAGCATCCGCAGGGAGAAATCAGAGTTAGCATTTTGTGTCCGGTGACTCGTCATCTGAACTGAAAGATGCTGGGAAATGGTGGTATTTATGTAGATGGTGGGGAGGGGGGGCTGTGAGGGAGGGGAAACCATTGAGACAAGCAAATGGAAATGGTGCACAGAAAGAAATAGAAAACAGGGAAACAGACAAAGGGATTGCTGATAGTAAACTGGGGAATATGTAAAAGCTGAAGAGGTGATACCGAAAACCATGCTGAAAACAACAAATTTGGAGACTACAGCAGGTCAGACAGCATCCATGGAGAGAGAGCAAGTTAATGTTTCAAGTCTAGATGACTCTACATTAGACCAGAAGTGTGGAGAGGGCAGCATTACTCAATACGGTGTGCTGCTGGAGCAACGCAGCAGGTCAGGCAGCATCAGAGGAGCAGGAAAGTTGACGTTTCGGGTTTACATCCTTCATCAGGACTGGGGAGGGGGAAGGGAGCCCGGAAATAAATGGGGGGGTGGGGCTGCGGGAAGGTAGATGGGATGGTGATAGGTGGATGCAGGTAGGGGTTTGTGGAGACTGGTCAGTGGGAAGGGTGGGGCGGATATGTGAGAAAGAAGATGCACAGGTTGTGTCAGTTCAAGGAAGCAGGGATGAGAGAGAGGGTTGGACATATGATGAGGCTAGGGGTGGGGAGATTTTAAAACTGGTGAATTCTATGTTGAAGCCGTTGGGCTGTTAAGTTCCCGAAGCAGAATATCAGGTGTTGTTCCTCCAGTTTGTGTGTGGCGTCATTGTGATAACTGGAGGAGGACCAGGATGGACATGTCACTGTGGGAGTGGGAGACGGCATTAAAATGGTTGGCAATTGGAAGGTATTGTTGATTATGGTGTACATAGTGCAGATGCTCCGCGAATCGGTCACTGAATCTGTGCTTGGTCTCACCAATGTAGAGAAGGCCACATCGGGAGCAACAAATACAGTAGACCAGGTTGGAGGAAGTACACGTGAATCCCTGATAACAAGGTGTGGAGCTGGATGAACACCGCAGGCCAAGCAGCATCATAGGAGCAGGAAAGCTTGACGTTTCGGGCCTAGACCCTTCATCAGAAACGGGGGAGGGGAAGAGGGTTCTGAAATAAATAGGGAGAGGGGGGAGGCGGAAAGAAGATGGATAGAGGAGAGGATAGATGGAGAGGAGACAGACAAGTCAAAGAGGCGGGGATGGAGCCAGTAAAGGTGAGTGCAGGTGGGGAGGTAGGGAGGAGATAGGTCAGTCCAGGGAGGTCAGACAGGTCAAGGGGGTGGGATGAGGTTAGTAGGTAGGAGATGGGGGCGTGGCTTGAGGTGGGAGGAGGGGATAGGTGAGAGGAAGAACAGGTTAAGGAGGCGGGGACGAGCTGGGCTGGTTTTGGGATGCGGTTGGGGGAGGGGAGATTTTGAAGCTTGTGAAATCCACATTGATACCATTGGGCCGCAGGCTTCCCAGGCTGAATATGATTTGTTGTTCCTGCAGCCTTTGGGTGGCATCATTGTGGCACTGCAGGAGGCCCAGGATGGACATGTCGTCTGAGGAATGGGAGGGGGAGTTGAAATGGTTCGCAACTGGGAGGTGCAATTGTTTGTTGCGAACTGAGCGCAGGTGTTCTACAAAGCGGTCCCCAAGCCTCCGCTTGGTTTCCCCGATGTAGAGGAGGCCACAACGGGTACAGCGGATGCAGTATACCACACTGGCAGATGTGCAGGTGAACATCTGCTTGATGTGGAAAGTCTTCTTGGGGCCTGGGATTGGGGTGAGGGAGGAGGTGTGGGGGCAGGTGTAGCACTTCCTGCGGTTGCAGGGAAAAGTGCTGGGTGTGGTGGGGCTGGAGGGGAGTGTGGAGCAGACAAGGGAGTCACGGACAGAGTGGTCCCTCCGGAAAGCAGACATGGGTGGGGAGGTAAAAATGTCTTTGGTGGTGGGGTCGAATTGCAGATGGCGGAAGTGTCGGAGGATGATGTCTCAGATGTCCTCATTCTTCAATGACCGCAACTTACCCCCCGCAGTGGTCGAGAACGCCCCCTGCCGTGTCTCCTGCATTTCCCGCAACTCATCCCTCACACCCTGTCCCCACAAAAACAACCAAATAAAAATCCCCCTCGTCCTCACGTACCACCCACCAACCCCCGGATCCAACGCATCATCCTCAGTGCCACAATGATGCCACCCGAAGGCTGCAGAAACAGCAAATCATATTCAGCCTGGGAAGCCTGCGGCCCAATGGTATCAATGTGGATTTCACAAGCTTCAAAATCTCCCCTCCCCATACCGCGTCCCAAAACCAGCCCAGCTTGAACCTGCCTCCTTAACCTGTTCTTCCTCTCACCTATCCCCTCCTCCCACCTCAAGCCGCGCCCACATCTCCTACCTACTAACCTCATCCCGCCCCCTTGACCTGTCTGACCTCCCTGGACTGACCTATCTCCTCCTCACCTCCCCACCTACACTCACCTTTACTGGCTCCATCCCCGCCTCTTTGACATGTCTGTCTCCTCTCCACCTATCCTCTCCTCTATCCATCTTCTATCCGCCTCCCCCTCTCTCCCTATTTATTTCAGAACCCTCTTCCCCTCCCCCGTTTCTGATGAAGGGTTTAGGCCCGAAACATCAAGCTTTCCTGCTCCTATGATGCTGCTTGGCCTGCTGTGTTCATCCAGCCCCACACCTTGTTATCTTGGATTCTCCAGCATCTGCAGTACCTATTATCTCTGATACAGGTGAATCCCTGTCAGGTTTGGAAAGATTGTCTGCAGCCTTAGACAGAGGTGAGCGGGGAGTGAGTGCATAAAGGTTTTTCCTTATAATGATAATAAATGGAAAGGAGTTTGATCCATACCACAATTGGAAATGAATAGCAAATCACTTGTTTCACTTCTTCAATGGGACTGAAGGACTTTTCATTAGAATTTGAGGCAAAAGGATCGAATGTAAAATGGGCAATAGTCTATTAGATTCTTTCACACAGATTTGCTACATAGAGTTGTCACCATTAATTTTTCTGGATAACTATTTCTTTGAGCAAAAAAGATGGGAAGAAAAGTGAAAACAGTGAAGCCATTTAGAGTCATCCAGTGTAATAAGACTAGGTGATGTCACCAATTCCCTTTATAAAGAAAACCTCACACATGCCACACTTATTACCTTCTGTTATCCTGAGATTTCACAAATCAAAGGTAAGCAGTGAGACACATATTGTATTTGAAAACTCAAAGGGATAGGAGAAAAGTCCTGCCCTAATTCCCTCCACACTAGCATTTTAACAATGAAGGGTCTCAGAAACAAGTCTATAAAATTCAACAAGATGTGAACAGCAAAAAACAAGAATTGAGGTACTTCAGGCCATGAAAATTCAAACAAAAAAACTTATTTCTGATACAAAGCATCGGTTATAAAAGTGTCTGAAACCTTGCAGTCACAATCAACAACTGGCTACTGGGTCTGTCCAACAGTTCTTCCCTCTCTTTGGGCTCTATCCCCACCTATCGTTTACTCCTTACTCCCCGCCCCCTCCCTATTTTCTGCATATAAACCAACATTTTCCTAGCTGCCATCAGTTCTGAGGAAGAGTCACTGGACCCGAAACCTTAACTCTGATTTCTCTTCACAAATGCTGCCAGACCTGCTGAGCTTTTCATCAACTTCTGTTTTTGGAACCAGCTATTGGGAACTGGCCAATGAATAATAAATGAATAATAAAAGAATTATGTAACTAAGTAGTAGGCAGTTTCAGGACAATAATAATGGAGACTAGAAGGCGAGTTACCAAGCTGCTGTCCAGACTGTGGGATTCTTGAGAAATAAGGGGAGTATTTATCTCGCCCCTGAACTCCCTGGCTACTGAAACATCATGTTATCAACCTTTCTCCACTGTTAGGAACAAGTAAGCTGACCTTGCGGAAGTCTTAAGTATCCACTGTGTGTCAGATTGTCGTATTCTTGCCTGAGTTAGAAGCTTGTTTGTTCAATTTGAGTCCGAGTTTCACGCTGTTGCTCCAGTGAGGTACTGAGACACTGCTATATTAACAGAGGTGGTGTGTTGCAACTCAGATATTAAACTGGGGCTCTATAAGACATTTTAGGTGGATGTAAAGACTGCGACAGCACTATTTGACAAAAACAGAGAAGTTCCCCTTCCTCACTCTCATTAAGTATTTATCTCTTAAACAGCACCACTAAAAACAGATTTCTGGTATCATCACACTGCTATCTGCTGAATTTTGCAAACAGGCTGCTGCATTTCAACAGTGAATACACTTTAAACCTCTTACTTTGGCTGAAATGTACTTTGAAATGTCCTGAGGTTGTGTAAGATACAATATACATAGTGACTGACCTTGACATAAGGCTGCATTTGACCAAGTATGGCATTAATGAGCCCTAGCGAAACTGGAATCAGTGGAAACTGGGGGAAACTTTCCACTAGTCGGAGTCTTAATTTGCACAAAGGAAGATGGTTGTAATTGCTGGAGGTCTGTCATCTCAGCTCCAGGACATCTCTGCATGAGTTCCTTAGGTAGTGTCCTCATCCCAACCTTCTTCAGCTGATTCATCAATGACATTCCCTCCCACATTAGGTGAGAAGTGGGAATGTTCACTGATAATCGCACTATGTTCAGCACCATTCACGACTCCTCAGATGTTGAAGCAGTCCACATTCAAATTCAACAAGATCTGGACAACATCCAGGCTTTTGCTGACAAGTGGCAAATAACACTTATGGCACAATGTGTCGGGAAGTAACTATTTCAAGAGAGAAATTAACTATTCCCCTTGACATTCAATGGTGTTACCATCACTGAATCCCTCACTATCAGCATCCTGGGGGGTTACCACTCACCAGAAACTGACTGGCGTAGTCATATAAATACTGTGCCTACCAGGGCAGGTCAGAAGCTAGGAAGCCTGCAGCAAATAACTCATCTCCTTTGTCCATGTCCATCACCTATAAAACACAAGTCAGGAGTGCGATGGAATACTCCCCACTTGCCTGGTTGACTGAAGCTCCAACAACACTCAAGAAGCTTGACACTGACCAGGACAAAGCAGCCCCGCTTGATTGGTACCCCACCCACAAGCATCCACTCCCCCCACCAGTGATGTTCAGTAGCAGAAGTCAGTACCGTCTACAAGATGCACTGCAGAAATTCACCAAGACTCACCTTTAATGACCATTACCATCTAGAAGGACAGCCAGTACATGGGAACACCATCTCTGCAAGTTCCCCTCCAAACCACTCACCATCCTGACTTGGAACTATATTGGCATTCCTTCAATTGCCACTGAGTCAAAACCCTCAAACTCTCTTTCGAAGGGCACTATGGGCCTAAAAGCATATGATGGCATCCAGAATTATCAAAAGAGGGGGTCATACTTAGTCCAAGTTTTTCCCTGTCAGATTTCTCATTTAGAAAAGGGAATTATTGATCAGTATTCCTGTCTCCAATCTCTACCTCGTGATTCCTTGCTGGGAAATGAACACCGAGTGAATGCAAGAGACACAGAGTAACTTACTGGCCACATCACAGAATCTAGGCTCCACCACAATGAATGGCCATCTGGGAAAAACACAGTACAGGCACTCAGTGCCTGTGATATTGTCACTGCAGGAGAGGCAGGGGAGACGGGGATGTGAAAACATTACTTTAAACAAAGTCCAGAATGTTTTTATTTTGGGTAACGATTGAAATGACATCTGTGAATCACTAATTTAAGCTCCGTGTGGGGAAATTTGGGCAATTGTTTACTCAAAGCATGGCCCTTTTAAATTGCCTGCCACAGGTCAAGACTCCATTGACAGGTTACAGGTGCAGTGTGCTATGTTAGTCACACACCTGTTACCTGTCAATGAGTAACTGAGTGAGAGAGACAACTCATAGCTGGGAAACTGCATGTCAGGACAACTGTGGAACAATCACGATTGTGCCTGCCACACTACTAAGATGTTTTGTTATCTGTTTCTAAAGTTAGTGTAGCTATTCTGTAACCAATCCTACAATAAAACTCTCTTAAACCAGTTAGCCTAACAGTAGACATGCACATTGTGTTTCCTTTAGCTTCATGTTCTGCCTCATTACTTCCTCCCCCACAGCTCTACCATTTGCAAATTGATTTCAAGTAACTAAACATTTAGAATCACAGAGACTTGCAGTACAGAAGGAGACCATTTGGCCCACTGTGCTTGTGTCAACTATTTCCATAAACTTTTTCAAAAGTAAATTTTTCATGTTCATGTTCAAATCTCTTTTGAAAATGAACAACGAATCTTCTCAATAATTTTAAACAGTACGTGCTAGATTGCAAAAACTCACCGCTTTTGTAAACAAAATTCCTTTTTCAACTTCTGTCTGGTTCTTTTGCCAACTACATTGAGTCTACACGTTCTGGTTTTATATCTTCCAGCCAGTGGAAACAGAGATGATAAGGAGAAACTATCACAACTGATCATCATTTTGAACACCTTGGTTAAATTTACCTTCAAATCATCTCTGATCCAAGGAGACCTTTGCAACTTCCTTTGTCACTTCATGTGACTGAGCCCTTCATCCCTGATAATATTCAAATAAATTTCCTCTGCATTATTTCCAAAATCTTGACATCTTTCCTAAACAGTTTTACCTAGAATTGGACTCATGCAATGAAAATTGTAAGCTAACTCTCACAACATTTTCCTATTCTGAATTCTCTTCAATTTTATACAGTTATTCCCTGCTCTCTTGAAGGACCTGGTTGCAATGAAACAGATATACAGTAACTATTGTCCTTTTTTATCCCTTCCTCAGCTCTTGGTGTTGTAAAGAGGTTTATGTTGCCCTGTGCTTTTTTTCAAATTTGGGTCTTTCCAGATCTGTTTATCAGCATTCATTTTTCAATGGGATTTCACTTGGACATAGGCATTTTTAATTAACTTGTTCAGACATGTCATGTTACACTTCTGGAGTAGAGGTAATAGGAACTGCAGATGCTGGAGAATCCGAGATAACAAGGTGCAGAGCTGGATGAACACAGCAGGCCAAGCAGCATCATAG
>JAHRHZ010000027.1:4246095-4324596 GCA_024137785.1 Ginglymostoma cirratum
TGCTTGGCCTGCTGTGTTCATCCAGCTCTACCCCTTGTTATCTCACACTTCTGGAGTAGGTAGGGTTTGTGTCCTGTGCCACAAGAGCACTTCCCCCATCTTTTTGCCATGTTAGAGCAAGTTTTAACTCTATTGAGTGGCATAGTCCATGTTCACCTGTACTCGGCACCCTGACTGCTCCCAGTCATGTGATGCATTTGACAAGGTCCGTCATGGTAGGCTGGTCCAGAAGATTAAGTCACAAAGGATCCATGGGGAGTTGGTATGATGGATACAAAATTGGCTTGGTTATAGCACACAGAGGGTAGTTGTGGGGGATGTTTTTCTTATTGGAGATCTGTGACCAGTGGTGTTCCGCTAGAATATTGGAAGCTTTTTCCCAGGGTGGAAATGTCAAATAGTAGGGGGCATAGGCTTAAGGTGAGAGAGAAAAAGTTTTATGAGGACGTGTGAGGCAAGTTTTTTTACACAGAAGGTGGTAGGTTCCTGAAATGTGCTGTCAGGGGAGATGGTAGAAGTAGATACGACAGCAACATTTAAGAGGAATTTGGACAGACACAGGAAGAGGCAGGGAATGGAATGATAAGGATGACGTGCAGGCAGATGGGATTAGCTCAGAATGGCATCATGGTCAGAACAGACAATGGTGGGTCAAAGGGCCTGTTCCTGTGCTGCACTGTTCTATTTTCTATAAACGAAGCCTCAAGTCGCCAATGTGGTAGAACTGAATTCATACAATGGAGAGACTGTTGCAAAGGGTTCTGAGAAAGGGTCACCCGACCCGAAACGTAAACTCTGTTATTTCCTTCAGTGATGCTGCCAGACTGGCTGAGCTTTTCCAGCAACTTTGATTTTGTTCCTGATTTACAGTATCCGCAGTTCTTTTGGTTTTATTCTGTTGTCTAAGGTGATGGTTTTAAAACAGTTAATGCTGAAGGCTATATTACTAGGCAAAGTCTCCGTAGTCCCACTCTCTCAGAGGTAACTGGTCGTGGGTTAACCTGAGGGTCACCACACTGAAAATGTTCAGCCAACTGAACTCTGTGTTAAGTGCTAATCGATGTTATGGTGTCATGAAGACTTGGGTGACGAAAGGTGGAAGAGCTCTGGATCTCAAGGAACACAGGTTTTATAAAAACATCTACCTTATTAATGTAAATATTCTGAATCAATGTATTAAGGCATGTTGTGACACATTTTCCAGTGCAGGTGGGACTTGAACTTGGACCTTCCAGTCTAGAAGCAGGACTGTACCACTCTACTGCAAACACCCGACCTTATCACTGTAACTTTTACCAGAATGCAATCATGCAATTTTCTACATCTCATTTAAGAAAACAGTCTCATATAAGAAAAATTTTTCCCAACCACTTTAGACCAAGTGGGCACTGTAGATCTATCAGTAATAGTGACAGCAATCTACCCAACCATATCTAACCAGTGCTTGCCATTGCAAGTTCATTCGACACGGTGCCAACAATGGTTCAAGATTAAATCTAGCTGCACTGTATTAATGACAAGAGTCAAGCTTCAAAAAACATTAGTGCGAAGTTATAAAATATAGGCTTTTCTAAATATTTACACCAGGATTACTGAGGACAATTATAGGAATCCCACTACTATCAACTAATTCAGCATAGGCAGGTTTTGGAAATGGAACTGTGCTGATCTCCTTGGTCAGTACTGCATTTATTGACTACAAGATTGTACCGGTTCATTATACATAAAAGTCTATTCACAGAAATAAGCCACTGGTTTGAAATGGTCGATATTGTTATTTAAGTGGAGACTTGGGGGAGACTTGTGCCTGAGACACAGAAAGCTAGCACATAAGGTGGAGCAGCTAATCAGGAAGGTGAATGAAATGTTGGCCCTTATTTCAAAGGGGTTGGAGTCTAAGATTGGGGAAGTCTTATTGCAACTGTACAAGGTGCTAGTGAGACCACATCTGGAGTATTGTGAGCAATTTTGGTCTCGATATTTAAGGAAAGATGTCTTTCATTGGAGAAAGTTCAGGGAAGGTTCACTAGGATGATCCCTGGTATGGAGGTCTTATGAGCAAAGGCTAAATAGGTTGGGACTCTATTCACTGAAATTTAGAAGAATGAGAGCTGATCTCATTGAAACATATAGGATTCTTAAGGGGATTGACAGAGTAAATGCTGAGACAATGCTTCCCCTCAAGGGAGAGACTAGAATCAGGCGGCATAGTGTCAGAATGAAAGGGTGTCAATTTATGAGTGAGTGAGAGGAGGAGGAATTTCTTCTCTCAGAGGGTTGCAAGTCTTTGGAACTCCTTGCTACAGGGAGCTGTGGAGGCAGTGTATATTTCAGGCTGAGATAGCTAGATTCTGGAATAGTTGGGGAACCAAGGATTAGTAGAAAACACAGGAAACTGGATGTCAGGAATGTTGGATCAGTCATGATCCTACTGAACGGTGGAGCAGGCAAAAAGGGGATAAATGGCCTACTTTTGTTTCTATTTCTCATGGTCTTAAGGAATGCAAGGGTGAAGTTTCCGTCATGGTCTTATGATACAGAGTAGGCCATTTTGGACTGAGGTAAGTAGAAATTTCTTCGCTCAGAACATGATGAACCTGTGCTATTCTTGATCACAGAAGGCTGTGGAGACAAAAACACTGAATATATTTAAGAAATAGATTAGTAACAGCTTCAAAAGTTGTAAAGGGCTGTGAGAAGACAGTGGGAGTATGGCTTTAAGATTCAGGATTAGCTATGATTATGCTAAATAGTGGGCTAGGCTGGATGGGCCTGAATGGCCTACTCTTGCTCCACATTTCTGTGTTTCTATGATAGTTCCTTCCTCACAATTCTGGTAAATCTCTTTTGAACAATTTGCAGTCGCTGTTGAAAGCTGGCAGCCTTGTTAGGCCCTAAACCCACTGCCCCTGTAATGGCCAATGGCAGGAACGCTATTGGAAAACTTCATGCTGATTGAAGCCAGTATTTTTATCTACCTCCGTTCCTGACCTCGGTGGGATCTGAAAATTCTGGCCTAACTCTCATTTCTATTTGTTGTTTGAAACAAGTTGGAAAGTTTCATTATATTGAAGGTTTTTTTTAAAAATGTTCTTTCATGGGACATGGGCACCATTGGCTAGGCCAGCATTTATTGTCCAACCCGAATCACCTGGAAGACAGTTGAAAGTCACCACACTGCTGTAGGTCTGGAGTCACTTGTAGGCCAGGCCAAGCAGCAATGACAGTTTTTTTTTAAAGGACACTAGTGAACCAGATCATTTTTTCAGGAACAAAAACAGAAGTTGCTGGAAAAGCTCAGCAGGTCTGGCAGCATCTGTGAAGGAAAAATCGGAGTTAACGTTTTGGGTTTGAACTTCCGGTTTTGTTCCTGATTTACAGCATCCGCAGTTCTTTCGGTTTTTCTTCAGATTTTTTCTCTCCCCAACAATCATTTCATGGTCATTATTAGACTCTTAATTCCAGACTTTTATTGAACTTACGCTTCACTACCTGCTGTGGTGGGATTTAAACCCAGGTCTCCATATCACTTCAATGGTCTCTGGATTAATAGTCGAGCATAATACCACGAGGCCATCACCTCCCTTTATAAAGGCCGTGGACATTAAATATCACAGAATCTCTACAGTGTGGAAGCAGGTCATCGAGTCCACGCTGACCCTCCAAAGAGCAACCCGCCCTATCCCTGTAACCCTACATTTCCCATAGCTTAACCCACACAGCCTGCGCATCTCTGGAGGCTACAGGGCAATTTAGCATGGCCAATCCAACTAACCTGCACATCTTTGGTCTGTGGGAGGAAACCACAGCACCCAGAGAAAACTCACATAGACACAGGGAGAATGTACAAACTCCACACAGACAGTCACCCAAGAGTGGGATTGAATTTGGGTCTCTAGCTGTGAAGCAGCAATGTTGACCACTGAGCCACCATGTCACTCTAAAGCGCCCTGAGAAATGGCATTGTGTTGTAAAAATGACAAGGGCTCCAGAGGTCTGCAGGAGCTGGTTTCCACGGCAAGTCAAGTCAAACTGCTCCACATGCCAATCAGTGGAAAATTCAAAACTCTTGAGAATGGAAAGCTAAGTAAATAAATAAACACACAGAGAATATTGTTCAAGTTGTGGTTGGATCGTTCGCCGAGCTGGTGCGTTAGTTTGCCAATGTTTCATTACCCTGAAAGGTAACATCATCAGTGCAGCCTCCGATGAAGTGTTTTCCTGCCTGTTACTTAAACTCCGGGGTCCATTGGAATTATTACCTCATTTCCAGTTTTCTTTGCAGTGGTGTGCATATAAGGTCTAATTCTACATGTTTATTACTGGTTTTTATGTTGTAGACAGAGGGGGGAGTGAGAGCAAGGGGAACAGATGCTGAGGGTGCCTGGAGTGTAAACTAAAGGGTAATAGGTTCAAGATGAAAGGGGAAAGATTTAAAAGGGAGCTGAGGGGTAGTTTTTTTTTCACACAGAGGGTGGTGCATGTACGGAATGAGCTGCTAGAGGAAGTGGTGGAGGCTGATACAATTACAGTGTTTAAAAGGCATTTGGATGGGTTTATGAATAGGAAGGGTTTAGAGGGATATGGACCACATGCTGGCAAATGGGACTAGATCAGATTGGGATGTCTGGTCGGTGCAGAAGAGTTGGACTGATAGGTCTGTTTCTGTGTTGTATGACACTAAGTGTCACGGAGTTTGGATTTTCAACTCCTGGACACTCCATTCACAGAATCCGTACAGTGTGGAAGCAGACCATTTAGCCCATACCGACATTCCGAAAAGCATCCCAGCCAGACCCAAACCCTGACCTAGACCCGGACCCAACCCAAACCCCATTCCCCCCACCAACCCTCCCATGGCCAATCCACCTAAGGTACACATTTTTGGACTGTGGAAGGAAACTGGAACACCTAGAGGAAATCCACACAGACAAGGCGAGAATGTCCAAACTCCACCCAGTTGTCCAGGCTGGAATCTAACTCAGGTCCCTGGCATCGTGAGGCAGTAGTGTGAACCACTGAGCTACAATGCCATCCATCCCTAAAGTGTTGTCAAACACACCCTTCCCACTTTCATGAATCTTCCCCTCTCTGCTACCACAATAAAGCTGGACAGCTTTCTAAGTTGATGAACTGATTGGTCCAAAGACTCAGTTGCAGAAAGCAGCCTTTTATCAGTTCTCCCTGCAGGGGGTAAATTGCTGAATCTGAGCCCCTGCTGCTTCTCGAATCTAACACTCAAAGCTGAATGCACCCATTAGGTTGCCAATGAATCAAACTGAGTGAAACCAGCTCGATGTTTAATGTAAGGAAATGTGCAGGCTGGTTTAATGGAACTTATTAGTCAGGAGAAAGCAACTCAGATGAACAGAGGTTGCCACAAGATTTTCTGCTGGCCCATGGAGTGTGAGAGGGAATCGGTCAGCTCTCTTAGCTGGACAAAAACAAAGTTGCTGGAAAAGCTCAGCCGGTCTGGAAGCATTTGTGAAGGAAAGAACAGTTACTGTTTCGGTTCCGGTGACCCTTCCTCGGAATTGAGTACTGAGGAAGGTTCACTGGACCCGAAGTGTTAACTCTGTTTTCTCCTCCACAGATGCTGCCAGACCTGCTGAACTTTTCCAGCAACTCTGTTTTTGTTCCTGATTTACAGCATCCGTAGTTCTTTCGGTTTCTCTTAGCTGGACAGCTGGTTAATAACACCAACAGTCAATTCCCACAATAGCTGAAGGTCTTGCCTTCTTAACATTGCTTCTCGCCTGAGCCGGGGTGACCCATAGGCTAAACTCACCACCAGTCATATCTCCCTTTAATGCAGTTCCCCTGAAACTATGACACTTGCATGTAAAGCTTAGGTATATACAAGCAGAGTAAGAGACCATAAGCTCTTTAGTCACTCCTTTCAGGAATATCTTGAAGGAGGAGAAAGAATTTCAGAGTTTAATTGGTTAATTGAAAGCATAGCTGCCAGGGTGAAGGGAATTGGAAACATACGGGGCCAAAATTGGAGAAATGCAGATAAACAAAATAGAAGAAGAGTTTGTAGCTATATGACAAAAATACCGTGGTTGCTGAATTACTGTAAGTGACTTTCTAGTAAATGGCCCTTTTTTGTAAATGGTAACCCAGAGGTAGTTAGAAAAAAAAATATATTTGGTTTTTGTATCTCACAGTCCCACCTGTAAACTGACAGTGGTCCACAGACTAAATATGTTATTGCATGATGTGCAACCAAATCACACACGACAGGAACAATGCTCAATCTGTAATAAATTAGCTGGTGTTAGTAAAACAGCAAAAGAAAAAGTAACAGCCTGTGAGTGTGTGTGTGTGTGTGAGTGTGTGTGAGTGTGTGTGAGTGTGTGTGAGTGTGTGTGAGTGTGTGTGTGTGTGTGTGTGACTGTGTGTGTGTGACTGTGTGTGTGTGAGTGTGACTGTGTGTGCGCGCGCGCGTATGTGTGTATTAAAATGTGTGTGTGCGTATGTGTGTGTATTAAAGTGTGTGTGTGTATTAAAGTGTGTGTGTGTGTGTCTGTGTGTGTTAAAGTGTGTGTGTGAGTTTGTGTGTGCGTATGTGTGTGTGTGTATTAAAGTGTGTGTGTGTGTGTGTGTGTCTGTGTGTGTTAAAGTGTGTGTGAGTTTGTGTGCGCGTATGGGTGGGTGGGTGTGCGTGTGGGTGTGTGTGTGTGGGTGTGTGTTTGTGTGTCTGTCTGTGGGGGGTGTGTGTGGGGGTGTGTCTGTGTGTTTGGGTGTGTGTGTGTGGGTGGGTGTGTGTGTGGGTGTGTGTGTTTGTATACGGGTGTGTGTGTTAATGTGTGTGTGGGGTGTGTGTGTGTGTCGGTGTGTGTGTGTGTGTGGATGTTTGTGTGTGTGTGTGTGGGTGGATGTGTGTGTTTGTGTGTGTGTAGGTGTGTGTCTGCGTGTGTGTTTGTGTGTGTGTGTGGGTGTGTGTGTTTGTATATGGGTGTGTGTGTGTCTGTGTGTGTGTGTAGGGCGGGCAGTGTGTGTGGGTGTGTGTGCGTGTCTGTGTGTGGGTGTGTGTGTGTGTGTGGGTGGGTGGGTAGGTGTGCATGTGTGTGTGTGTGTGTGTGTGTGTGTGTGAGTGGTTGGTGGAGGAGGAGGGGGATGTGGTGGTGTTTGCAGTTGGGATTTACGCCTCTGTTGGAAATTCCCTGTCCAGAAAACTGAAGAAGAGATGCTAAAACTAAAAGACATCATTCTTAATTAAACAGTCAGTTCTGAAGAAGTTCTGCACTCAAAACATTAACTCTTGTTTCTCTCTCCACAGACGCTGGCCAGACCTGCTGTGTTTCTCCAACATTCTCTGTGTGAGATATTGTGTGAGATTGCCAGCATCTGCAGTACTTTAATTCTAGAACAACTTTTGTCTGTTATCTAAACCTGTCATAATCTTGTGCACCTCTGTTGAATCTCCCATCAATTTCCTTTGCAATCCCTGAATCTCCAATCAAGGAGCTAAATTCACTTGTCATTTGAACACTTGGGTCAAACTCCTGGAACTCCTTACCTAATGACATTGTGGATATACCTACAGTAAACGGATTGCAGCATTTCAAGAAAGCAGCTCACCATTAACTTCTCAAAGGCGACTAAGGATGGGCAATTAATGCTGGGCCCAGAGGCATAGCCCACATCCCATGAATGAATAATAATATTTTTAAAAATCCATTCAGCGAAATCGCTAGTTCCAAGAAGAGTCATATCAGATTTGAAAGATTAACTGTGTTTCTGTCTCCTACAGATACTGCCAGACCTGCTGAGTTTCTCTTTGTGTTTGTTTCACCCTTCTTGACTGTGTTAGTTCCTTGCATCAATGTTAAATAGTGATCTGATACAGACTGCAGCGAGGTCTATAGACATGGTACAGTCCTCCAATCAATGCCCTTGTGAGAGGACTAGGATCTGAGAGAGAGAGAAACAAAGTTCCCCTTGATAACTGTGCAACCTGAAAGATGAGGCAGGGTCACCGGACCCGAAATGTTAACTCTGTCTTCTCCTTCACAGATGCTGCCAGACCTGCTGAGCTTTTCCAGCAACTTTGTTTTTGTTCCTGATTTACAGCATCCGCAGTTCTTTCGGTTTTAACATGAAAGATGGAGTTGTTATTTTATAGCAATCCCCATATTCTTAAGATGTTCTGATACACTTGATAATCAATGAATTGTATAGTGATGGAAGAAAACATGGCAGCCAGTCTGCAGTGCCACACAAAGAAATACGACAATGACCAGGTCATCTATTTTAATGATCTTGCTTGTTGTTAAATATTAACCTTGATACCAAGGAGAACTGCCTGACTTTTCTTTGAAATTGTGTCCACGGCTCTTTTACATCCATGTTGACAGAAAATGGGGTCTTCATTTCATGTTTTCTGTAAAAGACAACCGCTCCCAATTCTGCAGTACTCCCTTTGTCCTACATGGAATTTGAGATTTGTGTTTAAATCACAGCAGCAGGAAAACCATGTTGAAATAAAACCTATTTGCATTCTCAATCACTGGTTTAACTCAAAGCAGAGTTGAAAGGAGCTCCTCTTCTCTGATTTTCCATTACTCACTTCATCAGGTGAACAAGAGAATCTGCCCTGGTATTATCTCTTTCGCAGGGATGTATCTGTCTACAATAATAAACCTCATCGAACTCAGGCTGTTCAGTAAATGCACAGAGAAACAATAGGCTATATAGAAACCAGTTACAATTTAACGCTCCATCAACCATTTCAGTGGTGCGCCAGTAAGCTGAAATCTTTATAGCTATGAAGAATTAGCTCGGGAGGCAGACAACAATTTGTCAGAGGAGGCTTGCATTTCTGATAGAAACTGTCACCTTATTATGTTACAATAACAGCGATATGTGGAGGATTCACACTGCATGAGAGTCAAAGACGAGCAAATTCATGGTGTTAACACCTCCAATCTCTCCGTCGGCACACCTGTAACTTGTAATAAAACCAGTTTTTTTTTATGTGGGGCGGTTTTTCACAATCTCAAAATGTCCCAAAGCTTTCCGCAATCGGTGAAGTACTTTTGAAATGTAATCACTGTAGTAGGTCTGTGCGCAGCCCCAATTTGCATACAGCAAGCTCTCAGAAACAGCAATGAAATAATGATCTGCCTCGGTAACGCAGGTTGAGTGATAAATGTAGGAGAATTTCTGTGATTCTTAACAAAATAATGTTGTGGAATACAGGGAGCCAAATTGAATCTTATTGTCATCCAAAGCACAGTGTCTCTGATGGTGCAGAACTCATTCAGTACTGAATTGTGAATGGCTGCAGAGATTATGGTTTGAGTTCAGGACTTTCCAACTCCAAGGTTTCTCACTGGGCTAAGGCTGACACTATAAATGGGCAGCATGCATAGAATTTACAGAAAATGACTCAGTGATGGTTCCCTGCAGAATAGCTCCTTGATTAATCAGAGATAATAGGTACTGCAGATGCTGGAGAATCCGAGATAACAAGGTGTGGAGCTAGCTTTCCTGCTCCTATGATGTTGCTTGGCCTGCTGTGTTCATCCAGCTCCACACCTTGTTATCTTAGATCCTTGATTAACGTCTGCTTCTGTATTTATATTCCCAGAGGCAGGCTTGCAGTACAGTGAGTGGTGTCCCTACCTCTGAGCCAAAACACCTGAGTTCAAGACTGACTCCAGGATTGATGGCTAAACAAGGGGGGGAGGCAGTCAGGTTGAATATCAACCTATAAATCTAGCCCACCTATGCCAGTGGTAGGCAGTAAGAACAGGAGAGATTGCTGGCCAGCTACCTGCAGAAGGCAATGGTAAATCACTGCAGTAGCTCGCTGAGCATGCGGACCAACTGCCAATGCTCTTTCAGGGCTTTGTACCTATTGCCAGAGTCTTATTAATTATAGAGCTGTTTATAATCACTGTAAGAATATTTTTGCACTTTTCATTTCAATTATAAGATTTAAACAAATGTTCTTCAGAGCTGACTGGAAGCTATCTGCATGCATCAGAGTTATCAGGAACCAAGCAAGATATAATCCTATATGCTAGTGATGTTACCGATTGTGGAGTCTGCCTCAGCGAACTAGCACCAATTTAACCTGTGTAAATATCCCCAATACAGTAATGATGTTTTAAAAACTAAGTGGTTTACAGGATGCAGGTGGTGATGGTAGAACGGGTAGTCATTGCTGATCTCTAATCTTCTTAAAAGGTGGCAGAGGGTAGTTCCCCTTGAACCATTGGAATCTTTGATCTTATGTTGCTCTTCCAATGATCAAGTGTAAGAAATTCCAGAATATTAACCATGATGATAAAAAATATGGACATATACACCCAAGGCAAGATGGTGTGTTTCTTGGCAGGGAATATGGAGGAAAAGACCATCTTGACTTGAAACTTTAACACTGTTCCTTCATTGTCACTGAGTCAACATCCTGGAATTTCCTCCCTGACAGCATGTTAGAATCCCTTCACCTCATGCTGCAGTCATTAAGGAAAGCAGGTCAGCACCACCTTCTCCAGGGTTGATAGAGATGGGCAAGAAATGTTGGCCCGGTCAGCAACACCCACATCCCATGACTGAATAAAAATAAGATGCGGCTCCCATGATATTGCTGCTCCTCCCCCTTTTGGTGGTAAAGACCTGAGGAGACGTGTAAAGGTTTGTTTGATGGGTATATCTGTTGTTAGAACCCTCACTGACTTTTCATTATTTAGTTTGTTAATCATGTTTTGGTTTAGTGCTGTGAACTGTGTGCTAAGAGCTGAAGATGACCTTTGGACAATGAACAACAGCATGTGCTATAAATATGAACAAACCAGCTGCTGGTAGTTTGTGAGGCCACACCTGAAAGTTAATTGCAGGATGGTTCTTGATCAAACAGCTCCACAGACATTTCAATGCTGGACAGGCATTACACTCAAACAGATGGCAGATGTTCGAATGGTGACAGGGGCTCATTGAGAGACAGCCAGTCTAACAAACAGAGGCCAGAATTTGAACTAGTTTTTGGAATGCGT
Source organism: Ginglymostoma cirratum (assembly GCA_024137785.1). Taxonomy (NCBI): domain Eukaryota; kingdom Metazoa; phylum Chordata; class Chondrichthyes; order Orectolobiformes; family Ginglymostomatidae; genus Ginglymostoma; species Ginglymostoma cirratum. The sequence continues at coordinate 4,257,105 of JAHRHZ010000027.1, forward strand.
TTGAGGCAGAAGTATTTGTGCCTGTAAAAGCCACAGGACAGAGGTTTAATTACTCCCTGGGTTTTCCTCCCACCGTCAACTTTAAGTGAAAGTTCAGAGAATAGAATCTCAGTTATAGGAACTAAATGAATATTCCTCAGAGCCTACTGGAAGCTATCTGAATGCAGAAGTGTTGTCATAAACCAAGTAAGATCTAATCATATATTCTGGCAATGTTAAGGATTGTGTAGTCTGATTAAGTTAACTGGCAGTTACATCTCATTTATTTCTTCCTTGTTTATTTACTCCTTAACTGTGTCAGTTTGTCTTTGTGTGAGAGTGGGACCTAGAATTAAAAGAAGATTGAGTTTACATCTTATGCATTAACTGGGCACCTTGTTGTTTAGCTTTGTTATGTTAAAGCTAATATATTATTAATAAATTGCTAAATATTTTACTTATGCTAGAAACCTGGTATGTTGGTTAGTCACAAAATCTGGTACTGTTTCATCAAAGAGCCTGATTAGGGAGCGCTGGAGTTAGCCTTTAGGGTCTTTGATGGTTTTAGTTTTACTGTGTTGTGAGCACAGAGGTGGGGAGGCTGTTTCGTTTGGTTGTCTGTCTCTGTGTTTTAACACAGTCAATAATGCAGCCGATAGCCACAGTGCACTGTGAGTGATATTGAATTTGGTGACTGGTGTGGCATCCAAACAGATTACAGACCACTGCTGCATTTCTAGAGTGTTGTTACAGACTCAAAGTACTTCACACAGATGTAATCAAACAAGAAAAGGCATTGAGCCAAAGCACGAGACATTAATAAGGTGGCCAAAAGCTTGGTCAAAGAAATAAGTTTCTCAGAGAATGAGACAGATGCTGTGAGGTAGAACTGTACATTGGAACAGAGGAAGAGTAGGCCATTCAGCCCATTGAGCTTGTCTCACCGTTCCAGATCATGATTGATAATTTCAACAGTGCAACTGAGCCCTTTGTGGTATTAGTCTCCAGAAACCTGGCACTCTCTGTTTTAAACCTGCTCAATGACTGAGCTGTCACAGCTCTCTGAAGTTGCAAACCAGTTATCAGCTGTGGAAAACAGTGGGAACGAACGGTCTTCTGTGGAAGCCAGCCACAGCTAAGGCCATGGCCCTGTGGGTGGTCCAGCAGTTCAGGGACAGAAAATGAAATGTGGAAGGACAATGGTAGTAGGAGAGTCGTTGTGTCGACATGTAGATGGGAGTGCTTGCAGCCATAGACGTAACTCCAGGATGGTGTATTACCTCCTGCGTGCCAGAGCTGCAGGAACACTGAGATCATGGAGGGTTGTTGATTTGAGGAAGCTCGAGAGATTAAGGAGGGGAGAAAGCCATTGAGATATTTGAACGTAAGGGCTTGAAAATCAACGTGTTGGTGAACTGAGAACCAACACTGGTCAGCAAGCACGGAAGTGAGGGATGCATGGTATCCGGTGTGTATTAGAATATGCACAGCTAAGCTCCAGCTCATGTTTAGGGATGGGTTAGATGGGAGTCGAGGTAGGAGCACGCTGGGATAGCTAAGTCTAGTGAAAACAAAGGCGTGGATGAGGGTTTTAGAAGCAGGTTACTGAGGCAGTGTGGAAATAGCATCACAGAAATGGGGTGTCTTATCATCCAAAGGTGTTACATAAATGCAATTTGTTGTTAAAGCAGATTTATTTTTCTTTTATGGAATTTGGACATTGTTGACAAGGCCAGCTAGGCTATCTCAGTGGGTAGTTAACCATCAATAGGTAAGGAGGGTAGATTTCCATCCCTAAGGACATTAATGAACCAAATGTTATTTTTAGAACAATTAAAAATTTCATGGCATCATTACCAAGACTAACTTTCAATTCCAGATTTGGTAATTAATTTCACTGAAATTCCACTAGCTACCCCAGAACAGTAGTCAGAGCCTCTGGGTTAATAGTCAAAGATATATTACAGTAACATGACAATCTACCTCATGTTCTGCTGATGGAGAAGATACAGGATCAGAAGCACAGATCAGTGTCAAATGACATCATGTTTGCAAACTGTGCTGTTCATGATATACTGACATGATAAGCACGATTGGTCAGAATGTACATGCATAAATATTCAGACACTTGTTTTTAGAGCATCTGACAGCGAGCACAAAGGCAGTTAATTAAATCACCCCAGGCTTGGAAGAGGAATACTTGGCCAGGATCCCTCTCCTAATCATTATCCAAGGACCCATAAAGAAAAGGAACGAGAAGAAGCTTGGTTGTGACGTTACCGGTAGTTAAGTAGCCCGTTGGCACTCGATGTCTGGGCTCATGTGAAGAAATGGCTTCTGGGTTGAAACAGTTCCAATCTGGCTCTGGTTAGGGCAGGGTCAGTTTGAGAAATCAGTGGCATTGCCAAAGGACAACATTACTTATTCAAGGTCACGGACCAAGTATAGGAAAGTGGGACTAGTGTTTAGAGTCTTTTTAGGTTGGCACAAACTTGATGGGTCCAAGGGCCTCTTCGGTACTGTATGCTTCTGTGATTGGCTTTAGCCACAATTAATGCCCCCTTTCAAAGCAAGGTGCTTTGAAACAAATTATGATGTGAAGAATATGGTTCTGGCAGGACCACTTTGGTTCGTTAAAATCCAACGTCAGCAGCTTGCAACATAATTAAATGCATGAATTTTTCCCCCTCTTTTATTAGCTTTAGTTTATAACTTCTGGAAATACAGAACATCACCTGACAGGCATGCTGTAAAGGACAGAACAGCCAGCCTGTGGATTAATTTATCCATGCAACAAGTAGCTCTAAATTAGACAGCAGACAAAGAGCACAAAGATTAATTAGGACTTGGGGAGGTTAGACAGGCTAGTTTCAATCACCAGCCCAGACATACGAAAGCATTTCTGATTGTGTAATGCATTGTTGGCTGGATAGGTAGCTTTTTCATTGTTCCCTTCTACATGACAGCAACTACATTCCCAGCAGCTTATCTGCAGAGCACCAGTTCAGTAATCCAGATATTTTACATTAACGAATGGAAAATAATTCATTCTAGAAACCTGAACCCATATCTGGAAATGCAAAAGAAGATTGAGTGGTGATCTTATTGAAACATACAAAACCTGAAAGTGCTTGACAGGATCAAAACTGAGGGATTGTTCCTCCTAACTGGGGCATCTAGAATTTCAGGACAAGGGATTGATCATTTCAGACAACGATGGGGAGAAATTTGCTCACTCAGAACAGTGTGAATCATTTTAACTCTCTATCCCACAGGAATGTGGATGTTCAGTTATTTATTTTTAAATTTTATTTTTGATTGTGGACTGAATTGGAAAAAGGACAGTATTACATCAAAGGATTGAGGAAAGAATTGCCATACTTTTAAAGTGCAAGTCATGGAAACTCATAAAAATCACATTTACACTGTTGCTTTGCAAGGAGCGGGGAAGGGTGTACACAGACAGCATGGCACTGTGGTGTGTGTACAAAGTGAGATTTGGCCTGCAACAGGCAGCTGAATGGTTTGTGTAATTTCAACCAGTTGTAGATGCCAAAGGTCATCAATCAGACTGATAACAACTCTTTGATTGGTTCCTATGCAGCTGAACAATGTATGGGAGTCGTGAAAAGCTTCCAGGCTCTAGAAGGGGACATAGTGTCCCTCCCTTCAGTGAAATATCAGAATCTGAAGAAAAACAGTCATTTTCTCTCACTAATTACTGCAAGCTGTTGTTTTTAACCAATAAGGCAGAGATTTCATAATTTGTGAACCAGTCAGTCTGTGCCTCCTGTGAAGAAGTTGGAGGACCTGGAGGAAAAGATCAGAGAACTGAAAGACTTGGGAAAGAAAAGGAACAATCTATTGAATCCTGAGCACTGCTACTTTTGGGCTACTTCTCCTGTACATTTTCCGTCTATTTATAACACCGATTTATTTTTATCTGTATGTGTACAGGGGTTTTAGAAGGGGATTGAGGCTTTAGAAAATAGAGTTAAATATCAATAGTTCATTGTTGTTTACTTAAGGTTACAACTTATGTATTTGCAACAAATAGAAATTCTGAATAAGTACAGAGACGTGGTCTGTGTTTGCTATTAACCAGAGTCTATTGGACAGGTAAAGTAGAGAGTTTGTGGACTTTGAAAACATTTTTAACTTTTATAATGACTCCAGGAGTAGCAGGGCTTGATTTGCAGTGCACTTCGCCAGTGAGGTGTAACAGCCGAGATAAATAGATCTTTGGTTTCTCAGGGAATCGAGGAATATGGGGGAACAGGAGGGAAACGAAACTGAGCCAGAACATCGGTCATAGTCCTATTGAAGAGCAAAGCAAGATGAAGGGGCCAAATGGTCTTCTCCTGCTCCTATTTCTTCAGTTATAGAGTTATAGAGTCCTACAGCATCGAAACAGACACTTCAGTCCAACCAGTCCATGTCGAATATAATCTTAAACTAAACTAGTCCAACCTGCCTGCTCCTGGCCCATATCCATCCAAACCTTCCCTATTCATGTACTTATCCAAGCATGTTTTAAACACTGTAATTGTAACCACATGCACCGCTTCCTCAGGAAGTCCAGACGAGAATCACTGTCCATGTAAAAAAATTGCCTTTCATGTCTTTTAAATCTCTCTCCTCTCAGCTTAAAAATGTGGCCCCCTACTCATGAAATCCCCAACTTAGGGAAAAGACAACTACCATTAATCTTACTTACACCTCTCATTATATTATAAATTTCTATAAGGTTGCCTCTCAACCTCCTACGCTCCAGTGAAAGAAGTCCCAGCCTGTCCAGCCTTTCCTGACAACTCAAAATTCTTAGAAATCCATGCCTGGAAAAATAATAGAGGTTGCTGCAATAGATACTTGGCATAAATCTAAGGCCTATAACTTCTCTCCTGAAATACATATACCTGTTCCTTTTTGTGTTGTGAACACTTACCCCCTTTTTAACTTAGATATTGTGTTTATATGTATGATTTACGTTGTGTCACAGAGTCATATCACACAGAAACAGACCCTTCGGTCCACCCAGTCCATTCCGAACATAATCCCAAACTAAACTGGTCCAATCTGCCTACTCCTGGGCCATTTCCCTCCAAATCTTTCCTATTCATGTACTTATCCAAATGTCTTTTAAACATTGTAATTATACCCACATCCACCACTTCCTCAGGAAGTTCATTCCACAAATTTACCACTCTCTATGTAAAAAATTTTCCCCTTGTCTCTCTTTTAAATCTCTCCACTCTCACCTTAAAATTGTGCTCCCTAGTCTTGAAATCCTCCATCCAAGGGAAAAGACAACTACCATTAACTCTATCTATACCCGTCATTATTTTATAAATTTCTATAAGGTCATCTGTCAACCTCCTACGCTCCAGTGAAAAAAGTTCCAACCTATCCAGCCTTTCTTCATAACTCAAACCTTCCATACCCAGCAACATCCTGGTAAATCTCTTCTGAACCCTCTCCAGCTTAATAATATCATTGCTATAACTGGGCAAACAGAAGCGGACACAGTATTTCAGAAGAAGCCTCACCAGGGTCCTGTACAACCTCAACATGACATCCCAACTCCTATACTCAATGGACTGAGAAATGAAGGCAAGTGTGCCAAACACCTTTTTAACCACTCTGTCTATATCTGATGCAAACTTTAAAGAATTATATACCTGGAGCATGGAACTTGCTCATGCCTAGGCACTATAGGGACTCCATTCCATTCATCCAGAACCCCCAACTCTTTAGCATCTTCTCTGATGGCCTATTTAGTCTGACTACTTCCCCTCTCTCTTATGGTCACCACAGATTTCCCCCTTTCCTCATCTTCTACCCCATCAGCCTCTTTACTCAACCATGAGCTTCTGCTAAATCCATCCCCTACAGTACGATGCCACCAGCAAACACATCTTCTCCTTTCCTTTCAGCATTCCAAAGGAACCATACCCACATGATGACTGGGTCCATTCATCAATCATCACCACCTCCCCATCCCCTTTCCACAGCACTTTTCCATGTAAACATAGGAGGTGTGACAGCTTCCCTTTTGCCTCTTTTCTCCTCAGCATCCAAGAACATGAGCCCTCCTTTCAAATCAAGCACCAATTTATGTGTAATTCTTGTTATTTAGTCTTCTCTATTCTTCATTCAAAATGTGATTTGTTGGGCAGACCAAATGCAGATTTGGTGATGATTCTGAGGAACACCTTCAATCAGTTTATAAGTGTGACCCTGAGCTTCCAATGTCTGTTATTTCAACACCCCACTTTTCTCTCACTCTGACATCTCTGTCCTTGGCCTGCCGCATTGTTCCAGTAGTAACTCAACATAAACTCGAGGTACAGCATGTTGTCTGTCAATTAGGCACTTTCCAGTCTGAATGTTGAGTTTACAACCTGAACTTGTTGAACTCAGGCTCCTTACTTTGGTTCCTTTCTGTGCCTGTTGTAGTGTGTCTCTTATTTTCATTTCTGTCATTCAATGTCTTCAGTCTTCCATCCTATCCCAGCCCTTTCATTTCTTTCTGTCCAATCCAGCTGTTGCTCAAAGCCTATCACGTCACCAACATCTTACCCAGTTCTGATGGATAGTCATTGATCTGAAACACAAACTGCATTTCTCTCTACACAGTTGCTGAGTATTCCCAGCATGTTTCGTTTTTAATTTCTACATTCTTGTCCTTTGCTGCTCGTCCACATGAAGCTAATAGTTTCTGTAAGATATTCTGGGTCCGTCTCCCCCCTGGACAGATGGAAACCACATTTAGTGACATCTGCCACATGTCATTTCAGCTGCATTCTCTTGTGAGCACACTCCAGAGCTGTCAGCCTCTGAAGAAACTATCTTCTGATGTCAACCCAAAAAGTGTTCTTCACAACTCATTAAAATAACCAGAATATCCTCTCCTGCAAGTAACCAACCTGACAAAACACAACAGCATCATTTCAACAGTTATCAAGTTTTAATTATTATCGCATGTTCTGTTAAGTCAGGAAGGGATACCCAAATACCCACCTGCTCACTCAGATGGGCGCAAACAATCCCATTTCACTATTTCAAAGAAGTGTAAGGGAATTAATCCTCCCTGGTGTCCTTGCCAATCTTTATCCCTCAACAAAAAATCACTAAATCAGATTTTCCAGTCATTACCACTTGACTGTTTATGGAATCTGTATTCAAACTGGCCACAGGTTTCCCACATAACGACAATGACCACACTTCAAAAGTATCCCATTAGCTTTAAAGTGATTTGGAAGTTTTTGGAGATGTGAAAAACATGGCAGAGTTGCATGTTCTTTTTTTAAACTTTTCAAGGGTATTGGTTTTAGACCAGTTATCTATTTCATTTTTGGGAGGAGATGGAGAATGATGTTCTCATCTAAATAGAAGTCCTTTGAATTAATCATGAACCATGTTACTTGCGATCCATTATCTGAATTATTTAGTCTAAATGCAATATATTTAGTGCACAGGAAAAGCATGGTGTGGTGGTAAATGGCCTGTGCTAACTAATGGCCAGAATTTGTCTGAATGTATTCCAAGAGATTTTACCATCTTTTACCTTCCACTAGTCACCCTGGCAGTTCTATCCTCACAGCAGCCTGGCTCCTACACCAACTGGAAATGGAAACAAACTCTTCATAACCCAAAGGAATGATTCTCTTCATTCTGCACCTCCAGCAATTCTCTAACTGTAAGACGAAACGTTCCAAGAAAATGACAAAAATCTTTTCATGACTCTTTTCCAGGATTGTTTGCAGCAGTGACCTGGAAATCTTTGTTTCAATTCCTGGTGATTCCAAGCCAATTCTGCAGGGTTGGCAACCCTAGACCGGATGGTATGTACAGCTTGACTCAGGCAGTTCCTATGATTCACTGCCAAAGTGGTATGTTCCAAAGACAGCCTAGGTCAGAAGTCAAGATGTTTCTACCAAAGTGACAAGAGAGAAAATTGTAGGGTGAGTCACTCAGCACCTCCTCGTTACCAAATGTGGCCCAGGGCAAAAATAAAGCAAGGCAAACAGAAAAAGAAACACGATTTATTTCTGGTTCATTCGAAGACTGCATTATTTATTGAAGCTGTTACAAAGGTGATATACACAGAAGGATATGCAGGATGCCATCTAGGAATGAGGAGAGATTTCTTTACTCAGAGAATGATGAACTTGTGAATCCTCTACCACAAAAGCCTGTGGAAGTCAAAATCAGTGGAAATATGTAACAAAGAAATACATGGCTTTCTTGGTGCTAAAGGTGTCAATGCATATGGGGAGAGAGTGGGAACATGGTGTTGAGACAGACAGTGATTATGGTCTGTTGGCCTGCTCGTATATTCCATGCTTCTATGTATTTCTGAATGGTACATAAGGTATTTGAGTTGTAATCTGAAGTCCTGCTGTAATAATTCAAGACAGATCAGATCATATTTCATCATGACAGCTGCAGAATTTAAATTCAATTAGCCAATCAACCCACCCTTATCTGCCTTCCTGAGGGATCACTTCCTCCGCGACTCCCTTGTCCGCTCCACACTCCCCTCCAGCCCCACCACACCCGGCACTTTTCCCTGCAACCGCAGGAAGTGCTACACCTGCCCCCACACCTCCTCCCTCACCCCAATCCCAGGCCCCAAGAAGACTTTCCACATCAAGCAGATGTTCACCTGCACATCTGCCAGTGTGGTATACTGCATCTGCTGTACTCGTTGTGGCTTTCTCTACATCGGGGAAACCAAGCGGAGGCTTGGGGACCACTTTGCAGAACACCTGCGCTCAGTTCGCAACAAACAACTGCACCTCCCATTCGCGAACCATTTCAACTCCCCCTCCCATTCCTCAGATGACAAGTCCATCCTGGGCCTCCTGCAATGCCACAGTGATGCCACCTGAAGGCTGCAGGAACAGCAAATCATATTCAGCCTGGGAACCCTGCAGCCCAATGGTATCAATGTGGATTTCACAAGCTTCAAAATCTCCCCTCCCCCAACCGCATCCCAAAACCAGCCCAGCTCATCTCCACCTCCCTAACCTGTTTTTCCTCTCACCTATCCCCTCCTCCAACCTCAAGCCACACCCCTATCTCCTATCTACCAACATCATCCCGCCCCCTTGACCTGTCCGTCCTCCCTGGACTGACCTATCTCCTCCCTACCCCCCCACCTACACTCACCTTTACTGGCTCCATCCCCGCCTCTTCGACTTGTCTGCCTCCTCTCCACCTATCCTCTCCTCTATCCATCCTCTATCCGCCTCCCCCTCTCTCCCTATTTATTTCAGAACCCTCTTCCCCTCCCCCATTTCTGATGAAGGGTCTAGGCCCGAAACGTCAAGTTTTCCTGCTCCTATGATGCTGCTTGACCTGCTGTGTTCATCCAGCCCCACGCTTGTTATCTCAAAATCATAAAGTCACTGGATTGCTTTTTAAAAAAAAGCCCACATACCTGAGAATAAATTTTAAAACAAAAAATTTCATGATGAAAATGTGAAAAGGCCATAAAAACCCATCATGTTTGTCCCTTCTAAAGGCAATTTGGTCTAAAAAAGCCAACCTTTTGCATAAACAGCCTCTGATGCCTGGAAGCAAAATTCAGTCTATTTGTCTTTCCTACTTCACAGTAATTAACTGCATAACACAGGCTTTACAACTCCCCCACTGCCCTTTGCAATCTTTCAAGATACACTTTACTTCCTTCCTTACAGCAGTCTGTATCTATACTCTGGCAGGAAAACTTGACGTTTCGACGAAACGTCAAGTTTTCCTGCTCCTATGATGCTGCTTGGCCTGCTGTGTTCATCCAGCCCCACGCCTTGCTATCTCGGATTCTCCAGCATCTTCAGTACCTTTTATCTCTGTATCTATACTCTCCTTGATAAAAATGGCATATAAAAAAAGATATTTTGCATTTATACACTCTATGATACACCACAACTCTCATTATATCATCTGCTAATATGAGCCTAACAAATAGTTCCTTTTTTAATCAAGCAGTTAGCAATCTTAAAACATGGGCTGCACGACACAGCTTATTGTATACCACATGTATCTGATACAGTTGTAACACACCTCAAGGGAAGGCGGTAGCCTAGTGGTTTATCACTGAGCTGTTAATCCAGACCCAGACCCCCGTTCGAATCCTGCCACAGCAGATGGTGAAAATTGAATTCAATAAAAACAATCTGGAATTAAGAGTCAAGTGATGACACGGTAGTGCAGAAGGCAAACAGGATGTTTGGCTCATTAGCCAGGGTGTAAAATATAGGAGTAGAAAGTCTTGCTACAACTCCATAAAACATTGTTCGGGCCACAGATGGAATACTGTGTGCAAATCTGATTGCCACACTATCGGGGGGAGGTGATTGCACTGGAGAGGGTGCTGAGGAGGTTCACCAGGATGTTGCCTGGGATGGAAAATCTCAGTTATGAGAAGAGACCGGATAGGCTGAGTTTGTTTTCCTTGGAGCAGAGGAGGCTCCAAGGTATCTGACTGAGGTACGCAAAATTATGAGAGGCTTAAAATTAAGAGTCCAATGATGATCCATTGCCAATTGTCAGGAAAAAAATCCCATCTGGTTCACTAATACTCTTTTGGGATGGAAAGTGCCATCCTTACCTGGACTGGCGTACACGTGACTGCAGACTCACAGCAATGTGATTGACTTTTAACTGCCCTCTGGGCAATTAGGGGTAGACATTAAATGCTGGCCTAGCCAGCAATGCCCACATGCCGTAATGAATTAAAGGAAAAAAAAGTCTTCATCCCTGTATAATTCACACAGAAAACTCTTAAACAGAGATTCTATAAGCATATTTACTACCAGAAAAATTAGCCATAAAACACCCAAAGCCCCTCCTGAGGCTGTACCGCAATAAGAAGTCGGCTATGATAGGAATCGGTATTTGTTGGATGTATTTGTCACTGTGTATCCCATGGCTTTCACCCCTACATGAGATCAAGATACTATCACATAGGAATAAAAAGCCATAGAGCACAGCAGCGACTCTGCACACACCAAACAGAGACGTGATCCATATGCACCTTATATCGATCATCAATATTCCCCAACTGAAATGGGTTGGCAGAGCAGGAGGTTTCCTGCATTTCCAAATGGAGTCAGCACAAGTACCTGATATTTTGAATGTGTCTTGGAAACATTAGTTATGAACTCTCAAGAAATTCAGCTACTTTGGCTTACAAATGGAAGGCAAAAAGTGAAGGTGGAGCATTGTTTTTGTGATTGGAAGTCAATGACCAGTGGTGTAACACTGGGATCAATGCTGGGACCCTTGCTGCTTGTTATTTACATTACCGACTTGGATGCGAATGTAGAGGAACAATTCCTAAGTTTACTGATGACATGAAAATTGTTGTTGATACCGAGGAGGATGGTCTCAGACTACAGTTTGATATTGATCAACTAGTAATTGGGCAGAGCAATGGCAGATAAAATTTAATCCTTGATAAGTGTGAGGTGATGCACAATAAGGGAGGATTTACACATAACGGTAGGTCCCCAGGGCGTACTGAGGAACAAAGGGATGTTTGCCTTATTAGCAGGGGTAATGGGAGTAAGGAAGTCTTGTTTCAACTTGATTAAACATTGTTCGGGCCACAGATAGAATACTGTGTGCAATTCTGATTGCCACACTATCGGGAGGATGTGATTGCACTGGAGAGGGAGATTCACCAGGATGTTGCCTAGGATGGAAAGTCTCAGTTATGATGAGAGACTGGATAGGCTGAGTTTATTTTCCTTGGAGCAGAGGAGGCTAAGGGGGTATGTGACTGAGGTACACAAAAGTATGACAGGCTCAAACAAAGTAGATTGTGAGAATCTTTTCCCCATGGCAGACACATCTAAGACCAGATGGCCTAAATTTAGGATGAGGAGCAAGTGGTTTGCAGGGGATCTGAAGAAATTTTTTTTCACCAAGAGGGTGGTAGAACAATGGAATGTACTGCCTGAGAGGGTGGTGGAGCAAGGTACTCTTCAAACGTTTAAGAAGTGTCTGGACGAGCGCTTAAGATGATAGAGCATAACTGGAGGTAAATGGGATCAGTGTAGTTTGGTGTCTCTTGGTCAGCATAGACACACGGTGGGCCTGAAGGGCCTGATATTTATGTTGTATGACTCTGTGGCTCTATAACATCTGATGAAATTAAACAGAATTAAAGGGGCCTTGTGGCTCTTGGGAAGGATGCATACAAGCTTTTTAACCTAAATAGTGGCAATGTGGACAACAGAACTGACCCCTCAGAAATTGACAAGCTGGTACAGTGTAGTTTCTGTGCCTCAGCTTCTCCACATGGTGAGTTCTTGATAGGAGGGTAGGTTTTGTCCATGTTGTTCCCTTTTCTCCTGAACACTGTGGGGTATAGGAACAGGAGTTAGTTCAGCCTGTTCAGTGGTTTTCGAGCCCTCACTGATTTTTCATTAATTTTATTTTATTCTTTTATCAACTTTTGTTTGGAGCTGTGAACTGAGAACTGTGAGCTGATGATGACCTATGGACTGTGAACAGCAACTTGAGTTGAAAACAAAATAAAAAAAAAACAAGCTGTTGTTTGTTTGTAAGGCCAGGCCCGAAAGTTAATTGCGGGTTGATTCTTGATCAAAATAATTCCATAGACTGTTTGACAGTGGGGGACAGCAGTATGATTGACCAGATAGCAGGTGTAAGGGAAGATGATGGTCAAACAGAAAGAAGGCTAGAGTCTGAACTGGTTTGCGAACTGTGTTTCTTGGAGAAGGAGTTTGGCTGTTATTGCTACAGCATGAAGATTTGTGTTGGCACGGTGGCTCAGGGGCTAGCACAGTGCCAACAACTGGGTTCAATTCCAGCCTCGAGTGACTGTCTGTGTGGAGTTTGCCTGTTCTCTCTGACTGTGTGGGCTACCTCCAGGTGCTCGGTTTCCTCCCACAGTCCAAAGATGTGCAGATTAGGTGGAATGGCCATGCTAAATTGCCTATTGTGTCCGGGGATGTGCGGGTTAGGTGGATTAGTCACGGGGATTGCAGGAATAGGGTAGGGGGCTGAATCTGGGTGGGATGCTCCACAGAGAGTTAGTGTGGACACATTGGGCCAAATGGCCTCCTTTCACACTGTAGGAATTCTATGTATTTGAAAGCTCCCTGCCTAAACTCCTACTATAAGCTATTGGATGTTCAGAGGTTAGAAACTAAGTTATAAGTATCACTGACATCTTCTAATTGAATTGAGAAGGTACCCTTGATCGACATCTTCAGAAAATCAACAATGAAACAGTTACACATGTCTGTAGAACAATGCATTATGAAAACCATTTCAGTAATCTAGCCAGTTTCGCTATTAGCTTTTATTTATCCCTTAACTGTATTTGTCTGTCCATCTGTCTTTTCTGCGAATGGGGTTAAAACAAAGGCTACTGGACATATGTCATAGACATCAATTAATGTTGTTAATTTAGCTCTTTGCAAGTTACGATATTGTTAATAGTTAACTCTTTTGTTTAAGCTACAAATCCGCTGTCTAGAATTGATTATTCACAGTCTGGGACTGGTTATTCAAAAAAATCTGCTTAGGAACTACTGAAGTCAATTTTGAGGGTCTTTGAAAGTTTTAAATTTGCTGCATTGTGAATACAGAGGTAGGAAGGCTGATTTGATTTGGCTGTCTATCTCCATGTCATGCAATGGCGACTCACTACTGTTACTTCAACAGCCCCTTCCAAACCTGTGATTTCTACCACCCAGGAGGACAGACCAACAGATATGTATGAACACCATCACTTACAAATTTCCTTCCAAGCCACTCCCATCCTGACTTGGAAATATATCGTTGTTCCTTCAGTGTCACTGGGTTAAAATCCTGAACTCCCTTCCTCACAGCATTGTGGGTCTACCTACGCCACATGTACTGCAGGGCTCAGGAAGGTAGCTCACCATTTGCATCGCAGGGCCAATTAGGAGTGGGCAATAATGCAGACCTATTCAACAATGCCCACATCTCATGACAGAATTAAGAAGCCACTCAAGCCTGTAGCATCATTCAATTCATGGCTGATCAGTATGTAAACTCCATGTGCCTGCTTTGGTTTTGTAATCCATATACTTTGACCTTAGGATACAGAGCCCAAATGGTCTTTTTCCTTATACCTACACAGCAGATCTTCACATGCCTTATGACCACAGAAAGCTATTTAAGGAGAGCCAAATTCTGTTCTATGCCAGCATCCACCAAACTGCCCACTCTAGCTGATTTCAGGTAGATAGCAAATCTAGAATCCCTACAGTATGGAAGCAGGCCATTTGGTCCATTGAGTCCACATCTCCTCTCCAAAGATCATCCCACACAGATCCACCTCCCCACCCTATCCCTGTGATCCTGCCTTTCCCATGGCTAACCCCTCTAATCTATACACCCCCAGACATGATAGATAATTTAGCATAGCCAATCCACCTAACCTGCACATCTTTGGACTGTGGGAGGAAACCAGAGCACCCGCAGAAAACCTACACAGGCACAGGGAGAATGTGCAAACTCCACACAGCCAGTTGCCCAAGGATGGAATTGAACCCGGGTCCTTGGCACTGTGAGGCAACAGTGTTAACCACTGGCAACACAGTGTGGAGCTGGAGGAACACAACAGGCCAGGCAACATCAGAGGAGCAAGAAAGTTGACGTTTCAACTCGAGACCCATTTCTGAAGGGTCCCGACCTGAAACGTCAACTCTCCTACTCCTCTGATGCTGCCTGGCCTGCTGATTTCCTCTAGCTCCACACTGTGTTATCTCTGACTACAGCATCTGCAGTTCTTGCTATCTCTGAGTGCTAACCACTGAGCCACCTTGCCGCCCAAGAGTTCTGTCTCTTCCCCACGCAGCAGTCTAATTTCAATTTTAACCATCACCAAGTCTGGAATTAATTAATTTTGCAGATCAGAGGTCAGATTTTCCATTCTACATGGATCAGTTCCACATTCCTCTATGTAGGAAGACATCAAGGAAGCAATTAAAGATAGCGTTGACTAATTCTGAAACTACAAAGGAGATTGAGTCTACATGGCAATGATAAATCACAGCAATGGTTGAAGAAATTAAGATTTACCTTTCACAACATCCAGAAGTGCTCTACAACTGATTGCTACTTTCGAAACATATCACCGTTGTGGAAAAAAAGTGTCCTATATGAACACAGCAAGGTCCCACAAACAGCAATTAAGGTTAAATTAAGTCATTAGACGGTTTTTATGTGTTGTTTTAGTGATAAGTATTGGCCTAGATACTGGGGTGTATTTCCCTGATCTCCTGCAAAGTAGTGTCACGGGGTCTTTGAAGACTGTAGGTGGGTCACAGTTAATGTCCCATCTGAAAGAGATCCAGCTCCCTCAGGACCGTACTGCTACGCTAGCCTGGATTTTATACTCAAGTCTCTGAACTGGGTCTCATGAGGATCATGAGTTGGGGCAGCACAGTGGCATGGTGGCACAGTGGTTAGCACTGCTGCCTCACAGCACTAGAGACCTGGGTTCGATTCCAGCCTCAGGCAACTGTCTGTGTGGAGTTTGCACATTCTCCCTGTGTCTGCATGGGTTTGCTCTGGTTTCCCCCACAGTCCAAAGATGTGCAGGTTAGGTTGTTTGGCCATGCTAAATTGCCCATAGTGTTCAGGGATGTGTAGATTAGGGGGGTGTGTCTGGGTGGGATGCTCTGAGGTTCGGTGTGGACTTGTTGGGCCAAAGGGCCTGTTTCCACACTGAAGGGATTCTATATTCAAACTTGAGAGGTGAGAATGTAAGTAACTTTAGTCAGTTGCCTGTGTAGGTAGAGAGTATTGAGCCTGTGGCAGGCTCCCCATTTTCAGCAACACGATTCAATGTTCCTGATGTGTTGGAAGCATACAGACAGGAATGTAAGGGAATAATGATTTTTCACATCCAAGAAATAGCTTCTAACCCTATCAAAATGAAACTGACATTATTGACTTTTCTCTGTTTCTTTTAAATCTATGATGAGGTGACGTATGACAGACCCAGTTGCTATGGAAATGTGTGACCTTCCAATAATAGATATTTGATTTTCTTTCAATCATCGCGAAATTAAAGACATGAGTCTGCTTTTGGACTTCAGGGAGAAACCAGCTGATCCATGGAGCTGATACCATCATGGCTATGATAGAGCACCTCCTCTGTATTCCCATTAAAAAGCCACACAATCACCTCCAGGAAGTAAAGATCCAGAGGGGAATAAAATTCTTGGGGCCCATTGAAGGAATGAGAACTGTGTTGGAAATTCTTGTTTGTTTTTCCGAAAGCATTCAACAAGCTCCAGAAGAGCATAGAGACAAGACACCTCATGACTCATGCTTACTGTAAGTGGATATATGGGTCAGAGCAGGTCAAGTTAGTTACATTCAGTTATTGCTAATAAAAAACACATATTGTCAAAGTTTCTCATGATGCACTTAACAACAGTCTATATTACTTGAGAATGTGTTATGCGATGGGCAAGTGAACTCTGCTTGGTGAAAGCACCCAGGAACAGACAGGGTGCCCTGTCAGGGGCCCTTGGTCCTCACCCCAGACCACAGGACAGTGGGCCCCACACTTGACCTGAGCACAGCAGAGCACTCTAGAGGCCTGGAGTGTGGTAATTGGGCCCAGATGTACCACTATCCTGGGCTCTGAAAGCATCCTTCAGCATCACCATCTAGAGAAGCAGGAATGAGACATGTGACATCCTAAGCTGATCAACAAACAGCCGAGATAAGTCAGAAATTGTTTTGCAAGGAAGCCCTCTGTAAGAAGGTTAAAAAAAAACGTATTTTATAAAACCAATCCAATTGCAATGGCCCACCAGAAGATATACCCAAATACGACTGTGTGCGAATGCAGAGTATAAGGGCCATACACATGAATGTTTGCACTGGTTTCAAACTCACATTTTGGGGCTTTACATGAATAAGCTAGCCTTGTCACATCAATAGTACTCTCACATCTGAGCCAAAAGTCACGTTCCACATCAAAGACTTTATTAATGTTCTCATTAGTGTCCAGGCAATACTTACCTACAAACAAACACTAAAAATGGTATTTATTTTGCTGGATAGATGGAGGGATCAACGACTGACAACTAATGGCTGGGGTAGATGGTGCCACCAATCTTCTTTTCTATATGAGTCTAAGGTCTGTTTGGCCAACAGTTGGGGAGAATGAACCATAAGTGAGTCTTAACAGGAAGAGGCACTTTTGACAAGAAGATGCAGTTCAATGCATTGTGGTAACAGTTAAATCTTACATTGGCCTTTTCAGCATAATTAATAAAGCTAGAAGAAGCTAGGGATGACACATCTGCCCCATTGGGATCTCAAGCAAAGTTGCTCTTTTCCCCAGGCAAGACTGATACCATCACATTGAGTGGAGATGAATGCAGTCTCCAAGAGAACCATTACCTTATACAATCTCCCATGCTCTTCTTCTCCATAGTTAACATCTATCCATTCAGGTATATAGCTACTTTTACAATTATCACTACCTAATTTCCCTGAGTCTCTAGAATCACAAATTCAGATGGTCCCACTTCTTCCAGAACGCCTTCTCCTTGGATTTGGAAGATCTATAGGTCTTTGGCTTGAGGGCAGTGTAATTCATTCTGATTTTTTTGAATCATTCTTTTGGTCGAGGATCTTTTAACCCTTGGATGTTCTTCACAGAGGATGTTCTTCCTTCTAAACCTAGTGGTTATTCCATTACCTTATCTGGACAATTTCCTGAAATACTTTTGCAGAGGAACTCTTCCCTGATAACTCATGTGGTTGCCCCATAATATCGTCTGGGGAAAGCTTTATCTCCTGAACGTGCATCATTGAAGATGGCTTTTCCGTCAAAGCAAGACTTCTTTCCTTATAGTAGTCTGGATTTTTACCAGGCAATTTGTCATTTTAGATCTTGTACTGAATCTATACACATTAGTTTGTCTTCCGTGGAGTTGCACACAGCTGATCTCCATTTTGTTCAAACAAATCTTTATTCCCAATTTTCTGATGGGTCTGTGTTGAAAAATGTAAGTTCCTTATTCCAACTTGTTGAGTAGGTTGGGCATCTTCAATGACCCACCATCAATGTCTTCCTGGTGGATGAGACATTTTCACATCCTCAATCATCTTATTAGAGCATTGCTGCATTATCTCTGTCACTGGTATTGATAATTCTTCTTTGAAACGTAAACGATTAAGATACTGCTCTTGAGCTGAGTGAACTCAATAAATTCAAATCTACTAGATCAGTTTACCAGATGGTTTTGCTGTCTGAACAGCTTTAGTTAAAGGTTCCTCAATGAAGAAAGTGGGTTGTACAGCTCATTATTTTTCTCAGTATTTCCTTTGATGATTCTTGGCAAACATCATTGATTTTTGACATCTGAAGGTTCTTTGGCGATTATAGGAATAATGATAACATTACCACCACCTGCTTCTTGTTTACAGCATGAAACAATTCTCTTCTGCCAACTTGGGAATGTCCATATATTCTTTCTGCTTTTGAGGTTCCACCAAGACTCTAGAAAGTGTCAGTGAAATCTTCTCCAGGTTGTCCTTTCATTAGCTCATTGACAACATTCTGTTCTGGATGAGTTGTTCACTGGGAGCTACTTGAATTGTTTCTACTACCTCAATGGTGTTGAGTTCAAGACATGTGCAGACTCAAAGGAGAGAAATGTTGATTGTGAATTGTATGTACATTGACAGCTCTCTTACAGTCTTTGTGTTGCAGTGTCACTGGCAGATTAATCTCATGCGTTCTTCCATCTGAACCTGAGTTCATGGATTTTCTTCAGCCATGAAATCTGCTGTGATTGGCAATGACACTCACCACTATATTAATCTTAAAATTAATGTGATGCCAATGGACACTATCAGGTCCTATCAAACTCAAGTCAATTGAATCACAAATTTCCTTTAGGAATGTCTCAGGATTTTTTCTGATGATGTCAGTTCTTTTGCATTAACATCTTTGTATGTGTAAGCATTTGGCTTATTGCTGCTCTGAATTTGAGATAACAAGGTGTAGAGCTGGATGAACACAGCAGGCCAAGCAGCCTCAGAGGAGCAGGAAAGCTGATGTTTTGGGTCTAGACCCCTCTTCATTTCTGAAGAAGGGTCTAGACCCGAAACGTCAGCCTTCCTGTTCCTCTGATGCTGCTTGGCCTGCTGTGTTCATCCAGCTCTACATCTTGTTATCTCAGAATCTCTAGCATCTGCAGTTCCTACTATCGCTGCTCTGAAACTGCTAGTTTGCTTTCTGTTGGCTTGTCACAGATGCCTGCAGATTGTTTGTAGTTTAATAAGTGGATAGGTTCTGTTGCTCACCCATGGTAAGGTTTTACATAACTCCTCTCAAAATGTTCTCTGACTCTTCCTGGTTTCTGCTTCTAGCACGATTTGAATAATTTTCTCCAAAGTCAGATTTTCTTTGAATTGTTACAAATCTGACAAAGGTTCATCATATTTCCAACAACAATTTCACCTATTATGAAATTTTAATTTCTAAGCTCCATAGTCACAGTTTTCCATTAACATGTAGAGATCATTAATTGGATTATTTACAGATTCCTGTGGATGCTGAACTGTTTTGTTAAATCTTTCTCTTTCAAGGAAGGTTGACGTTTTGGGTCAGGACCTTTCTTCAAAAATGGGGAGGGGGAAGGGAGCTGGGAAATAGAGAGAGGAGGGGTGGGATGGGGAAGGTAGGTGGAATGGTGATAAATGAATGCAGGTAGGGACTGGTGGAGATTGGTCAGTGGGATGGGTGGGGCAATTGGTGGGAGAGAAGATGGACAGGTTGTGTCAGGTCAAGGAGGCAGGGATGAGAGCGAGGGTTGGACTTGGGATGAGGCTGGGGTTGGGGAGATTTTAAAATTGGTGAATTCTATGTTTAGGCCATCGGGCTGTAGGGCTCCTGAGGCAGAATATGAGGTGCTGCTCCTCCAGTTTCCGGGTGGTGTCATTGTGGCACTGGAGGAGGCCCAGGATGGACATGTCACCCAGGGAGTGGGAGGGGGAGTTAAAGTGATTCGCGACTAAAAGATGTTGTCATTTGTCGCATGCAGGCGCAGATGCTCTACGAAATGGTCTCCAAGTCTACGCCTGGTCTCACCGAAGTAGAGGAGGCCACATCAGGAGTGATGGATACAGTAGACCAAGTTGGCGGATGTACAGGTGACCTCCTGTTGGGTGTGAAAGGTTTGCTTTGGGCCTTGATTGGAGGTGAGGGGGCAGGTGTTGCACTTCCTACGGTTGCAGGCAAAGGTGCCGGGGGTGGTTTGGTTAGTGGGGAGTGTGGAGTGAACGAGGGAGTCGCAGACAGAGTGGTCCCTATGGAAGGCAGATAGGGGTGGGGAGGAAAATATGTCTTTGGACGTGGGGTCAGATTGTAGGTGGAGGAAGTTGCGGAGAATGATATGCTGGATGTGGAGGTAAGTGGGGTGGTATGTGAGGACCAGGTGGATTCCGTCTTTATTTTTGTTGGGGGGAGGGGGTGTGAGGACAGAAGTGTGGGAAATGCAATAGATGCGGTTGAGGGCATTTTGCATTCACTTATCACCATTTCACCTACCTTCCCCAGCCCCACCCCTCCTCTCTCTATTTCCCAGCTCCCTGCCACCTCCCCCATTTCTGAAGAAGGGTCCTGACACGAAATGTCAACTTTCCTGCTCCTCTGATGCTGCCTGGCCTGCTGTGTTCCTCCAGCATCTGCAGTCCTTGTTATCGCCTTTTAAATGTTGTTATTACATCTGCGTCTACCACATCCTCTGGCAACTCATTCTATACATGCATAATCCTCTGCATGAAAAAGTTACCCCACAGGTCCGTTTTAAATCTTTCCCCTCTCATCTTAAATCTATGCCCTCTAGCTTTCGACTCCCCTACACTGGGGGTGAAAGATCTTGGCTATTCACTCTATCTATGTCCCTCATGATTTTATAATCCTCTACAAGGTCGCTCCTACGTCTCGGATGCTTCAGAGGAAAAAGCCCCAGCCTAATCAGCCTCCTCCAATAGCTCAAATTCTCCATTCCCGGCAACATCCTTGCAAATTTTTTCTGCACCCTCTCAAATTTAACAATATCCTTCCTTATGGAAGGGCAACCAGAACTGTATGCAGTATTCCAAAAGTGTCCTCACCAATGTGGGGCCATAACATGACATCCCAACTCCTACACTCAATGTTATGACCAATGAAGGCAAACGTGTCAAACACCCTTTTCACTGCCCTGTCTATCTGCAACTCCACTTTCAAGGAACTATGAACCTGCATCCCTAGGTCTCTTTGTTTGGCAACACTCCCCAGGGCCCTACCATTAAGTGTATACGTCCTGCCCTGGTTTGTCTTACGAAAAGTGCAACACCTCAAATTTATCTAAATTAAACTCCAACTGCCACTTCACGGCCCACTGGCCCGTCTGATCAAGGTCCCATTGTACTCGGGGATAATCTTCTTCACTGTCCCTACACCATCTATTTCAGAGTTGTCTGCAAACTTACTAACTGTACCTCCTATATTCACATCCAAATCATTTATATAATGACGAACAACAGTGGATCCAGCACTGATGCTGAGCCACACCACCAGTCGTAAGTCTGCAGTCTGAAGACAATCCCCTACCATCACCCGCTGTCTCCTACCTTCAATCTAATTTTGTATCCAATTGGTTAGCTCCTCTTGGATCCCACATGATCTAACCTTACTAACCAGTTTACCATGTGGAACCTTGTTGAAAAGCTTTGCTGAAGTCCATATAGACAACATCTATTGCTCTGCCTTCATCAATCTTTTTTGTCACTTCTTCAAAAAAGCTCAATCAAATTAGTCACATTTCCCATGCAGAAAACCGTGTTAACTATCTTAATCAGTCCTTGCCTTTCCAAATGCAAGTAAACTTTGTCCCTCAGAATCCCCTCCAACAACTTACTCACCACAGACATAAGGTTTACTGGTGAATAGTTCCCTGGCTTTTTCTTACAGCCTTAATGGCACCATGTTAGCCACCCTCTAGTCTTCCAGCACCTCACCCGTGGCTATTGATGAGACAAATATTTCAGCAAGGGGGCCAGCAATCACTTCCTTAGCTTCCCACAGGGTTCTGGAGAACACCTGATCAGGTCCCAGGGATTGATCCACCATTATTCATTAAACACCTCTAGCTCCTCCTCTTCTGTAATATGAACTTTGTTCAAGATATCACTATTTATTTCCCCACGTTCCCTAGCTTCCATATCCTTCTCCACAGTAAATTCTTACACAAGATATTCATTTAGTATCTCACCCATCTCTTGTGGTTCCACACATAGATGGCCACATTGACCTTTAGGAGGCCCTATTCTCTTCCTAGTTACTCTTTTGTCCTTAACGTATTTATTGAATCTCTTTAGATTCTCCTCAACTTTATTTGCTAATGCTATCTCAAGTCCCCTTTTTGCCCTCCTGATTTTCCTCTTAAGTATACTCCTACTGCCTATATACTCTACTAGGGATTCACTCGATCCTAGCTGTCTATACTCGATATATGCCTCCCTCTTTTCCTTGACCAGAGTTTATCAGGTTGTTTTAATCTTCTTGTAATATTTGATGATTCTGGACTATAGCTATGTGGTGCTCTTGTTCTTATTTTATATGCTTGTAAACTCGATCATAATGATCATGTATTATTTCCATGAATAAAGCTTTAGGTTCTAAATTGTGGTAAGGCTTTTTAATTTTACTTTTTCAAAGCTTTAAATTTCATCAAATAACAATACTGTGTCTTTGTGCTGCTTGCTGGAGATCTTCACACTCTTCTTCTCTGATCAAAATTGTGGCTTCTCATCTTCTGCAGGCAAAATGGATGCTCTTCTGCCTATCACCATCTAAAGTACAACACACATCCCTTGCCCTGATTTTTAAAATAAATGTTTTTTTGGCTGAAACCTTAATAGGTCTTCCTGCCAAATCTGCAGTTTAAATTATGTATGTCCCGATCTTATCACTGTTTAAAATTCTTTTAACTATTTTCTTCTGTCAGGCTTTGTCTTCCAAACTTTTTAAATTGCCTTTTTGTCACAATAAATCTTTTCTGAAATGTTCCCAACGCTGTGGCCCCCAATACTAATTACTTTAATATACCTTGGCTTTGTTATTGTAGCCAGGGCTCCTGCTGCTTGTTTACACCATTGATGATGCTTGGTGTGAATGGTAAGTGCTCCTTTTATAAACCCTATCCTTCCAAGCCTGCTTGTTTGTGCCATTAAAAATTCCCTCCTTCCCACAGGAGATTTTAACTGTACACCTAGAGTTCTGACATGATTGCTTCACAGCTAAACCTCAAATTGAGATTGCCCCAACAGATCCTTCTTCCCTAAGGATTCTGTAAATGCCAGCTGCCATAATGCTTCAGCAGTACAGTTCTGAGACGAAGGTTTTAGCCTGGAATGCTGTTTATGCATACTGTCCCTCCTATGAAATCTGCTGATCACTTGTCTACTCAAGTATTTGCAACTGCTGACTGTCTTAAAGCAGAATGCCTTTAAAGTGGTAAACATACTTATCTTCTGAAAATGGTTTCTCCTGGGTTGGATGGATTATTTTCCCCATTGTTATCTTGGGATATTTAAGAAACAATGCTCACGACTGATCACTATGTTGCATGTGCTGTGGACTCAACCACTACTGCTGATAGCTACAGTATATTGCTGCCACCAATTCACCTTTTCATACTAAGTCTAAAGACATGTTTGGTTAATAGTGGTAGCGGATGAACCACAAGTGAGTCTTAGCAAGGAGAGGTGCTTGTGTTAGCAAGATATAGTTTATTGCATGGTAGCAATAGGCACAAATTACAATATATAAAAATAGACTATGAGGAGACACTGTTGATCTATCTGTCACCATCAGGATCTTGAACTAAACTCCTCTTTCTCCAATCCAAGACTTAATGACTTTATGATATCAGGTGGAGATTAATGCAGTCTCCAACATTAACCCTTTCAGATCCAATACCTTACATAATGTATTTCATGCCCAATTGTTTGAGCTTGCAGTATGCTTATGTGGTGTGACTACACTTCAAAAGTACTTACTTGTTTGCAAATTGCTTTGGACTATCTTGAGTTTTTTTGTGACTGATACTGTATCTTCCCCAAAGACACATTGTGGCCAACAAATATATGCCCCAAAGGGTCAAGAAATCAGTCTGTTTCCAGTGCTGGCCACTGAATTTACAACTTCCTTGTTGTTATGTTGGGGGAAAGAATGCAATGACAACAGGCAGAAACACCAAAGTCGTATCTATAGGCAAGCCTAGACAGCAATATTCCTTATTGACCTTCCTGCCTTGAAGTTGTTGCTTCAGTCAACATTAGCATTGCATGATAACAGCAGCATATGACAACCAGGGAATGAAAATTGTGGAAGAACATGGGTGTTTTTAGCCTGTAGGTTCCTGCAGCATCGAGTTCACAAACACAGCTCAGCCCAGCCAATGGATGGCACTTGTAGCTCAGTAGATACCACAGTTGTCTCTGAGTCAAATGGTTGACATTTCAAGTCCATTGGCAGAGAATTGAGCATGATAATCTGAGCTGACACAGCCAATGTAATATTCAGGAAATGCTTGAGAGCTAATGATGCCATCTTTTAGTTGATTTTCTGGTTGAGGACCCATGTATCCTCTCTAGTAGACATAAAAGACCCTGCAGCACTATTTTGAAGAAGAGCAGGGACATTCCTCCATGATGTCCTGGCCAATATGTATTCCTCAATCAGCGTCAATGAAAACAGGTTATCTGGCCACCATCACATTGCTGTTTGTGAGAATTTCCTGTATTAAAATTGGCACCAATTTTCTTACAATAGTCACTACAGTTCAAATATGTTTCATTGTTTTCAAAGTGCTTCAGAGCAATCTGAAGACACAAAAGGTACTTTATAAATGTAAACCTTTCACAAATCATGTCTGACAAATCTTCTGGACTTCTTTAAGAAGTTAACAAGCAGGATAGATAAAGGTGAAATAGTGGATGCAATATATTTGGAATTTCACACATTGTCTGATAAGGCACTACACATTAGACTATTTAATAAAATAAAAGCTCGAAGTGCTGGAGATGGGGCACACAGTGGCTCAGTAGTTAGCACTGCTGCCTCACAGTACTAGGGACCCGGGTTCAATTCTGTCCTCAGGCAACCGTCTGTGTGGAGTTTGCACATTCTCCCCGTGTTTGTGTGGGTTTACACCAGATGCTCCGCTTTCCTCCTGTAGTCCAAAATGTGCAGGCTAGGTGGATTAGCCATGGGAAATGCAGTGTTACATGGATGGTGTTGGTCTAGGTGGGATGCTCTTTGGAAGGTCAGTGTGGACACAATCGGCCAAATAGCCTGCTTCCACGATGTAGGGATTCTGTGATTACCATGGGTAGAGGGTTAGCTAACTAATACAGTACCGAGAGTTGGGATCAGGGGTGTTTTAGGATGGTAACCCATAAGTAGTCGTGTGCCACAGGGATCGGTGCTGGGGTCGCAATTATTTAAAATATATATTAATGACTTGGATGAGGAAATTGATTGTGCTATAGCTAAGTTTGCATATGGTAGGTGAAGATGATGCAAAAAGTCTGCAGAGAGATATAGACAAGTTAGGCGAGTGGCCAAAAGCTTTACAGATGGAATATAAGATGTGAAAATGTGAGGTTATGCACTTTGGCAGGAAGAATACAGGAAAAATGGAGAAAGACTGCAGAAGGGTACAGAACAGGGGGATTTAGAAGTCCTTGTCCATGAATCACAAAAGGCTCGCAACCAGGTTCAGCCAGTAATAGGGAAGGAACATGGAATGTTGGTTTTTATTTCTAAAGGAATGAATATCAGAGTGGGGAGCTTTTTATTAAAACTAAACAAGGCACTAATCAGACCAAAGTTGGAAAACTGTGAACAATTCTGGGCCCCTTACCTCAGGAAAGATATACTAGCAATGGAGGCAGTCCAGAGAAGGTTCATGAAATAACTGCACAGCATCCCATCACCAAGTTCCCCTTTATTTACTTGTGCACAGTACACTGTATGTGGCCAACCAGCTTCCAGTCACTCCCTGAACAGAGGAGATTCCCAAATCCCCTGCTAATATTGGTTAGCCAGTGCATCCTGCCTGGCCCAGGCTAACAAGCCTAATGAAGGACCTCATAGTCAATGAGATCCACCTGGTTCCAATCACTACAGTTCACTAGGTGATTTTGGGTATGGAGGCCCTGTCTTATGAGGAGAGATTGTTTATTTAGGTTGTTTGACAGGGTAGGTGCAGAGAAGTTTATTCCCCATCATGGGAGAAACTAGGACCACAGGGCATAACATCAGATAAAAGATTGCACATGTAAGATAGAGATAAGAAGGAATTTCTTCTCTCTGAGAGTAGTGAATCTGTGGAATTCTTTATCACATAGGACTGTCAGGGTTCAGTCAGTAAGTATGATCAAGGCTGAGATAGGCAGGTTTTTAATCAGTAAGGGAATCAAGGGTTACAGGGAAAAGGGAGGAGACTGGAGTTGAGGATTATCAGATCAGCCATGATTTCATTGAATGGAAAAGCAGACTGAATGGGCTGAATGACCTATTTCTGGTCCTACTTCTTATGGTCTCTCTCTTATATAATGAAGGCAAAGCTCTTAGGATTATATGTCCCAGTAGAAAGGGTAGAAAATATCAGACGTAGCAGGCCACCCAGTGAAGAGCAGTCAATGCCTGACCCAGGGCCACAAGCAGAGAATTCCCCAGGACAGGGAACACCTAACAAAAAACTAAAAGAGCTACTGCACAAATCAGGATAAAGCCAAACTTATTTAAATAAATTAAGTAAAGAACCTGAAAAATAAGGAGGTTCAAAAATAATTTGACAGCCAATTGCACTGTTAATCTATGAGCAGCAGCAAAAAAACCTCTCTGTCTCAGCATGGGCACCTCTGTTGGACTTGCAAATTTGTTTTTAACCCACCCGGTCTCAGGTTTCTTTGCCAAGCCCCACATTTTATAAAGCCGCAGAACAAAAGGGTCCTTTGATTACAAAGCGTTTCTGGTCTGTGAAGTAGAAAACTCTTGTATATACTTCACTGGCTCGGCACTAACTGTTGGAGGGGGTATTGCTGGAGAACCCTGCTGGCCCATTGATGTTGGACGTCTGCAATAATGGCAGTTCACTGAGATTAAATATAAACACTGCAGTGTCGGAGAGCTCTGTTATTAGCTGGCACACGGATCTATACTGCCATTGTTCACAGTGACTGCACATTTTCTTCCCCTTCTCTAATTAACCAAATCACTATTTATCTTCTCTGCATTTCTGGTCATGCAGAAACACTACCGATGCCACACAAATTTAATCTTAATGTGATCCTGCAGCAGTGTATCTTGATGAAGATAATAGGCTTTACAAGACAGACTCGTATCTTATGTTCCCAGAATGAAAGTAGTCAAAGGATCGGTTTGAGATGGGTGACCAGTGCATACATTGACTTGCTCCCAAGTTACAGGACATTCATCTCAAAGTGGGGATGTTGGGGGTTGGTGGGAGTGCGGGGGATGGTTTGAGGGATGTGCGGGAGGCAATAGGGTCAACCCATTTATCAAAGTAGGATTAACATTCCAGACATACAAACAAGCGGAAACTTAGACTGAAAACATACAGCCAGCTTTGAAGTGTTCCCTTCTCCGTGACTTCTTTTTGTTATTTTTGTTCATGAGATGTGAATGTCACTGGTAAGGCTAGTATTCGTTACCCATTGTCACTGCCCTTGCCTGACAGACAGAGGTCTTGCTTGGTTCAGCCATATATCCTCTGATGAGCCCAACTAATGTACATTAACATTCAAAAAACATATCTTTTACCCAGCCAAATATCCCCTCATTTAGTGGAATTTAGTTTCTATGAGTTGATTCTTGCACTGAGAATCACAGAGCACTGAAGGAGACCATTCAGCACACAGTGACTGTACTGGCTCTTCCTCATTTTCTGCAACAGTTTCTGTTTCTGCTGCCTGATTGGAACTTTCCTGAAAAAAGGCAACACTGGTACTCCAGATGAATTTAATGCAGCAAGCCCTCCCGCCAAGATTAATATCTGCTCTGTTTCTTACATTTCCCTCTTGGACTTCTTTGATGTCTCACATCATGAGACATGATGTTGTTACCCCTCTAACATCACTTCTGCTATTTCACCCTAATGAGCTTTAGCACTTTACAATCTTGTGAGACCACTTGCATTTGTCTGTTTGTGCGTGTGCAAAATATTTATAAATATGCACCTGTCAATATCTTTGTCCCACTTTCTTTTCTGATCCACTTGAAGTGTTCTTCGTTTCGGGTTATAGCTTCCTGCTCTGACCAATGATCCACAATCAGTTCTGAAAAAGGGTCACTGTACTCGAAATGTTGACTCTGCTTTCTCTCTCCACAGATACTGCCAGACCTGTTGAGTTTCTCCTGCAATTTCTGTTTTGATCCATAATCAGACCTTGATTCTCTTTACAGATGCAGCCTGTCTTGTTGAAGGTTCCGAGGGAAAAAAGTGAAAAGCCTGGAACGTTTATGTTCCGTTCACTGAAACGTCAACGTCTTGGGAGTCACCACAGGCCAGACACTTAATCAGACCAGCCACAAACATAACATCATCAGAATCAAGGCACATTAAACAAAAAGCTGGTGTGCAGGTACATCAACTGATGAGAAAGGCAAATGGAATCTTGGCTTTTATTGCAAGGGATTGGAATATAAGAACAATGAGACCTTGTTACAGCTATCTGGGGTTTGCTCTGGCTTTTCTGTTGCTGTGGAGTACCGTGTGAGGATTTTGTTCTCCAGTTTTTTAAAGGAATGCATGGGAGGCAGGACAGCAAAGGTTCATTACCCTGGTCCCTGATAGGAGAGGGTAGTCCTGCGAAGAACGACTGAACAAATTAAGTCTATTTTCTCTGGATTTCAGAAGAATGAGGAATGATCACATTGATAGATGCAAGATTATGAAGGGGCTCGTCAAGGTAGATTCTCAGACATTTTTTTCCCTTGGCTAGGAAATCCAGAACAAGGTACAGGATGTGGAGAAGATCATTTAGAAATTAGTCGGGGGCAAATTACTTCACTCCGGGTTGTGAATGTTTGAAATTCTCTATTCCAGAGAGTTGTGGATGTAATAGCATCCATCATGTATTTCAGGTTGAGACAGATAGGTATGAGTTCTCTCACGGAATCAAGGGATAAGGGGAGCGGGCGATAAATGGAGTTGAAGCCCAATGTAAGAGCAGGCTTAATAGGCCGAATGGTCTACTCTTGTAATTTCTTATGTTCTTACAAAGTTCAAAAAAACTAAGAGTAAAATGACAGGTATCAGAGAACTGTGGCAGGTTCTTTCCAGTGGCTGTCTAGCCCAATCTAATCATTAATGGGGTTGGTGGTGTCCTTCTGTGCATGGGGTCAATTAACATTTGAAAAGGAAAAGAAAACCTTGTTCAGTAGGGAGCTTATCAAACCCATGCCCCCACCTCCCCACCACACCCTACACTGTGTCAAGGGGGTCCAAGAGGCTCATAGGTAGAGACAAACCAAAGTGTAACTAAGATACTTGCCTCATATGGAAACAATAAATGCTATGTATAGAATACACTATGTTCCCTTTGCAGGGTGAAAATGGAGAAAGGAATACCTGATTGTACAGGAGAAAGAGGGAGCTTTGTGTCTCAGTCACCATGGTAAAGACTGAATTACATTTCAGATTTGCTGTAACAGAGCTCGTACTGTCTCAGTGACCCTTTGTATCTACCCAAACAGATTATGGGATTCGAGTAGATTGCATTTTTCCAGACAGGTAGATTTCACAATTCAGGAGACTCAACACTCTACTGCATTCTTATCTTCCTGAAATGACAAGGATAACTTTTAAAAATTCTTGGATCTCATGGTGAAGTGTTGTATTCATCCTGTTCATCGAAACTCCGTTAGATTAGCCAACTCTGGCATTTGCTGAAAGGGCGCATAAAAGCTGTCCCTTCTGCCCTTCCCTTGGCAGACACT
Organism: Ginglymostoma cirratum; assembly: GCA_024137785.1. Taxonomy (NCBI): domain Eukaryota; kingdom Metazoa; phylum Chordata; class Chondrichthyes; order Orectolobiformes; family Ginglymostomatidae; genus Ginglymostoma; species Ginglymostoma cirratum. The sequence continues at coordinate 4,287,148 of JAHRHZ010000027.1, forward strand.
CAAGCTGTTTTTATATCACATGAAATCAGTACAGCCTGATTCCTGAGGCATGAGCTTTATGCAATGACTGGCAACCCCCCCAAACAAAACTAACTGGTTTCACTTTGAGAATAGCTGCTTGGAAAACCCAGTAGGAGTGTACCTTTATGTGGGATATGTTTAACTGATCTGACAAGTTTATTTGGGGCTCGTCACCACTTGCATGAAGTCCCACTCCAGGAAACTGAGCACAAAATCTCGAAAACATTGTAATATGATAACTAGGAAAGAGCTTATTGTTGGAGATGCTGCCTGTGGATGCGCAGTTTAACCAAGAGCCCATTTCCCTTTCAAGTTGGACATAAAACATCCCATGGTGGAGACAGCAAGAACTGCAGATGCTGGAGTCAGAGTCAATACAGTGTGAAGCTGGAGGAACACAATAGGTCAGACAGCATCAGAGGAGCAGGACAGCCGACATTTTGGGTTTACATCCTTCTGCTTCCTGCTTTTCTGCTCCTCTGATGTTGTCTGACCTGCCGTGTTCCTCCAGCTTCACACTGTATTGAAGTATCCACGGCACTGTTTCAAACTCGAGGAGAGAGCTTATCCCTAGTGTTACGGACAATCTTTATCCCACAGTCAAGATCACAAAACAGATTATCTGGTCTTTATCACATTGTTGTTTGTGGGAGCTTGCTGTGCACAAATTTTGTTTAAAACAGATTTTATGTTTGAATATATTAGTTTAGCTTCTCATGAAGGCTTACTGGCTGACATGTTTAACTGATGCTGACACTGGGATAACCTAAACAGATGATTTTTAAAAGACAAAAACATAAGTTCATGTTGCCTTTTAGGCAAGTTCTGTCCCTTAATGCTTGATCACAGTAATTTGGAATTAATTGGTTACTTTTCCCTCATCGTTGGCTGATGGAGCTAGGTCCCATTGTCATTCATTCAACAATCTGCCCAAGCAAAGAACAAGATCAGTTTTATCAAAGATATGTGTGAAAAAACCTTGTCAGATGCCGACACACCCCACTTCTAAACATGTTTCTCACCAAAATTAATAATCAGGGTAGCATGCAAGTTTAAGATTGGGACATCTGAGTACACAATTCAAATAGTGCTGTCTCACTAGGAACAAAGACAATGGGTATTTCACTGATTGTCATTCTAAAAGTCATACAATGATCAGATACAATCTCCAAACGTTCCCTATTACTTGGCTCCATACACTGACTAATGCTCCCTTGTTACTCAGCTTTCATTGCTTACTGGGTAAGCTTCACATCATTTGCTGTCACTGCCCTATACCAGTAGCCTTCCCACATACCTTTAATGCAATCTGCTGTTCTCATTTGTCTAGTCTCAATGTAGCTAATTTTCTTCTAGTGCACTTAAAATAATCCACAATTCCTAATGTCTACCTTCATTAAAGAATAATGTCCATTGTTAATTCCATACATTACAACAAAACTACACTTATTGGGAGAAAAACACTTTGAGATGTCCATAGTTTCCAACCAGGTGCTACATAAATGCAAGGTCCACCCTTCTTTCATTCTACTGCCCTTGTTTAATCCACAATTCCTATTGTATTCTCTTGTTTAACCCTTTTTATCCCAACATGCAGTAAGTCTATACAGTCCCCTAATGAACAGTTCCTATGTCAGTTAAGTTTCCTCTTTCAGCGTTTTTGTATTCCTTGCTATAAAACCCACCATGAACTGGTTTGTGTTCCTCATGTCACCGCTATTGCTCAACACATCATGTCTGGCAACATCTGTGGGAAGAAGGCAAAGTTAACATTTCGAATCTGATGACTCTTCATCAGAACTGTTACGAGCTGGGAAAAACTGCATTTACGCTGAAGCTAAGTGGGTTGGCGGGGGAAGGGGAGAGGTCAGCAGATAGGTGAAGAGAGAGAGAGAGAAAGAGAGAGATATGAAAGGGTAGGTAAACAAGGAGATAGTGGATAGTAGCCAGGACAGAAGAAATGCTGAGGAAGAGAAAATAAGGGCGAGGTGTGAAAAAATGGGAGTGAGAAGATTAAGGGCCTGATTCCACCCTTCCCTGACTTTTTACCCACCTCACATCCAGTCATGTTATGTCACGGGTTGCTTTTAGCACAGTCACCCATTCTTACACATTCCTAGGCCTGTTATCACATTATATGTGTTGCTGTCAGCACAGCTCATCCATTTTCTCCTACTCTTACTTCTTATTATCTGTTATTCAGCTTTTCTTCTGTCCTGATCTGCTTTCCATTACCTCCTTGTTTACCTATCCCTTTAATATGTTTCTGGAATCCAGCTCCACTTATCTGGTCATCTACAACTGACCCCCACCCCCCAAACCCCACCCCGACCCCACGAAGCCAGCTTCACCTTTAGCATAAATATCACTTTTCCTAGCTACTAACAGTTCTGACAACGAGTCACTGGACTTGAAATATTCACTCTGCTTTCTTCCTGCTGCTGTCAGGCCTGCTGAGTTTCCACCTTCATTTGATTTTGTTTCCGATTTCTAGCATCTGCAATCCTTTGTTTCAGTTTAGTTACACTAGACCCAAATGAGGTGAAGATTTTGATTTGATTTGTTATTGTCCATGTACCTGGGTACAGTGAAAAGCTTTGTTTTGCGTTCAGTACAGGCAGATTGTGCCGTACAAACAGCATTAGGGTAACAGAACAGAGCTAAGAATAAAATGTTACAGCTGCAGAAAAGCTACACAGAGTGAGATCAATATTAAATCTGAAATTTGAGACGTCCATTAAGAAGTCTTGTAACAACGGGGAAGAAGCTGATCTTTAACCTGTTGGTACGATTGTACAAGAGAACTCCAGAATGATGGAATGCTTTAGGAATTGCATGGTGGCACAGTGGTCGGCAAGGCTATCTCACAGCACTAGGGTCCTGGCTTCAATTCCAGCCTTGGGTGACTGATTGTGTGGAGTTTGCATGCTCTCCCCATGTTTGCTTCCTTCCACAGTCCAAAGATGTGCAGGTTAGGTGGATTGACTGTGCTAAATTGCCCCACAATGTGCAGACTAGGTGGATTAGCCATAGTAAAAAACCCACAAGGGGATAAGGTGGGTCTGGGTGAGATGCTCTTTGGAGAGTTGTTGCAGACTTGATGGGTTGAATGGTCTCTTTCAGCACTGCAGGGATTCTATGAACCAAAATCATCTATTTCTTCTAAGCCATGTTAAACTCACCACACATTATGTCTTAAATTACTCAGATTCTGAAGCCTATTCCAAAAAAAAGTGATCGATCCTGGCACCAAGTCACCCTTTACTTACATGTGGAAAGTCCTTGACACTGTTCCAGCATCCCCAGAGCCAGCTTTCTAAGTTCCAGGATGTTTAACATTCCTGTTTGTATCTGTCAGTCAGGGCTCCCTGATTGGACCAGATTAACAGCTCTAATCAGGGAACTCATATTCTATGAGGTCCATCTGGCTGACCTCGTTATGATCACCTCAGTGTTTGTATTGGATTGAATCACTAGTAATTACTTCCACTCTCTGGATGCCAGCCTGTTCCATAGTTGATCACTGTCACACTGAAGTATTGTCTCTACCGATTAATTTTGAATCGACCCTTTTGAAATCAGTTGCAGAATCCGCACTCACTACTGTGGATGTGCGTTGAAAGGACTCGAGGGTTGGACTTGGGAACAACAGGGGAGACAATGCAACTTCAAAGAAATGTAGGCACCTTTAATTTCCATCCACAAGTCAGGGGAAAATGTTTGCTGGGATGTTAAGGATGGTGGGGTGGGTGAGGAGGCATGAATATGTTAGGGGTCCGGAAGAAGTGAAGCTGAGATTATTCTCCTTTACAGCACAGAAGGATAAGGGAGGATTGTTTAAAATTACAAAAGGTTTTGATGAAAGTAAACGAGGGGAAACTGTTTTAACTGGCAGGAGGGGCAATGGCTAGAGGAGACAGATTTAAGATAATTGGCAAAAGATCTAAGGGGGGAATGAAGGTTTTTTTTTTCTCTTGCACAGTGAGCTATTGCAATCTGGAATGCTTTGCCTGAACAACCAGTGAAAGCAGATTCAATAGTGGGCTGCAAAAGAGAATGAGACATGTACTTGAAAGGGAGAAAGTTGCAGGACTGTGGGGAAAGAGTCAGGGGACTGGGACTAATTGGGTAGCTCTTTCAAAGAGTCGGCACACGCACAATGGTTAGAATAGCCTCCTTCTGTGCAGTAGGATTCTATGATTCTATTCCAGCTCTTTACTCAGACCTGAGACTCAAACATCTATCAGCTGACAATTTGCCCTTTCTGGTGAACAAAAGGACATGCTTGTGCATTCCTGAAGAACCTCACTCACTGTCACGAGTGATAGATTCACTTTGGACCAGGATTAGGCTTTTCAGTTACATAACACACAAAAGTAATTACATCAATTAATTGAAAGGGTGGATGGGGAGAAAGAACACAGTAGCTATAGTTCTGGTTTGCTGAAATCAGTTTGCATTCCTTCCACCTGACCCGACCTGACCTTCCAATGTATTTGTCAATCAAAAATTAATGCAGACTTTTAATAACTGTAGTATAATTGGCCATGTTCATTATCTCTTAATTAGTTGCCCTCATACACACAAATTGTTCGCTTTGTTTAATGTTGAGATAGAAAGACGCTCATTTAGTTTTGAACCTGTGTAACAGCAGGGAGACTGGCCTCACCAACACAAGACAAATTTGCTTACAAGGCTACAGGCAATTCTTGCAATCTCACTGGAACTGTGAGAAGCCTGACTCTGATAATATTCTACCAATGAACGGAGAAAGGGGAAGTGCTTTCATGGGAGTTAGGACTTCAGATCGCCAACAGCCTGAAAACAAAATGATAGCTGAGATGGTAAATGCATCACTCTCAATGGCATAGTTAGTGCTTCTAGCTTTATGGAGAGCTTTTATCTGAACAGCTAAATTCTCCCATTGCTTTTTGATTTGATTTAGCATTGTCACGTGTACCTAGGTACAGTGAAAAGTTTTGTTTTGCATGCAGTATAGGTAGATCATAGTATATAAAGAACTGAGCAAGCAACACAATGTTATGACTGCAAAGAAGGTACACAAAAAGCAAGATCAACATTAGGTTTGAAATTTGAGAGGTCCATTCAAGAAGTTTAATAACAGTGGGGAAGAAGCTGTTCTTGAACCTGTTAGAACGTGTGTTTAAGCTTTTGTATCTTTTGCCTGATGGAAGAGTTTGGGAAGAGGTTAAAATAAGAAGGAAAGAGCTGCATTAACACAGCACTTTTCACAACCTCAGGGCATCCCAAAGTGCCAAGTACTCTGCCAATTTGTACACAGCAAGCTCCCACAAACCGCAGTAAGAGCATGACCAGCTAAGTTGCTTTGCTTAACTGATAGGTACTGCTTGGGCTCCAGGAAGAATTCCCTTATTCGTAAAATACTATGATGGCATCTTTGAGGTCTGCCAGACAGTGAAACTGGGGCTCTTGTCTAATATTGTACTGATCATTTAACATCAGCTCTGATAATAGTGCACTGAAATGTAAGCCTAAAATATGTGCTTAAGTCATGGGAATGGGGTTTGAACCCTCAAACTGCTAACTCAGAAGGTGTGAGTACTACCACTGAGACACAACTGACATTTGGAGGTGTTGGCAAAAGGCTGTTGGTTGCAGCAAACATTTATGGCAGCAACACCGGATGTCACCGGCTGTTATCTTTTAGTAAAAGCGACCGGTGTCTGGACAAGCGAGTCTTACAGAAATCAAACAGATCATGAGCAATCTTCAGCCTGATCAGGACTTCTGAACCATTGTGTTCACTCTTTCATTCTAAAAAAATTGCCCAGGGCTTTCTTCAGGTTTATACAAGAAAAGGAGATGGGACAGAGTGGAAAAAAAGAGTGGCTGATTCATTGCTGTATGATTCATTCGAACACCCAAGACCAAAACACATCTCAATGTTTCCACTTGTGAGCTATTTGAGATGAACAGCACAAAAATATAAGATAACTGTCTCCTGGTCACATTAAGAATATTGGAAGGATTTGTTTTCAGTGTATTGAGGATGCCAAATTCAATGCATATAGGGTATTAGAAAACTTATTAGGAGTTAATCCTTTACCACTGATACTAGTAACTCCATAAAGCAGTCTGACAAGAAGGCATGGTTGCACCAAAGAGGTTCTCAGCAGAACCTGGTGCCGGCTGTTGGCATCTCTACCATAGATGGAATGACACTTTAGTAGAGTGCAAACAATGGGTACGGAGGAGCTGGACTGAATGGTCCTGTTTTTGTGTTGTAGTTTAATGTGGGAGGGGGAACGCGACTGTTCTCAATCTTGACACTACGGTTAGCCTTTAAATTAGCTTCCTGTCATATACCTGCTCAATCACAAAGGCTGTACACAAAAAGCAGGACAAATCCAACCTGGCCAATTACTGCCCCACCAGTCTACTCTCAATCATCAGAAAATTGATGGACATCAATAAGGCTATCAAGCAGCATCTTCTCAGTAATAACCTGCTCAGTGATGCCCAATTTGGGTTCCACCAGAGCCACACAGCTCCTGGCATCATTACAACCTTGGCTCAAACATGTTCAAAAGAGCTGTACTTCAGAGGTAAGGTGAGAATGACTACCTTTGACATCAAGGCCACATTTGACCGAGTGTGATATCAAGAAGCCCTAACAAAACTGTAGTCGATAGGAATGAGGGGGCAAACTCTCATCAAAGGAAGATAGTTGTGATTGCTGGTGGTCAGTCATCTCAGTTCTAGAACATCTCTGCAGGAGTTCCTCAGGGTGGTGTCCTAGACCTGAACATCTTCAGCTGCTTTATCAATGACCTTCCTTACATCATAAGGTCAAAAGTGGGAATGTTCACCGATGTTGCACAATATTCAGCACCATTCATGATTCCTCAGATACTGAATCAGTCCACATATAAATGAAGCAAGACCTGGACAATATCTAGGCTTGGGCTGAAATGTGGCAAATAACATTTACGCTGCATTAATGCTAAGCAAGTATCACTTTCAGTAAAAGACAATCTAACTACCACTCCTGGCATTCAATGATGTTACCATCACTGAAACCCCCATTATCTAAATCTTGGGGGGCTTCCATTGACTATAAACTGAACTGGACTAGCCATATAAATACAATGGCTACAAGAGCAGGTCAAAAGTTAGGAAACCTGCAGTGACTCATCTCCTGACTCCCCAAAGCCTGTCCATCATCTACAAGGCACAAGTCAGGAGTATGATGGAACACTGCAGCACCAACAATGCTCAAGATGCTTGACACCATCTAGGACAAAGCAACCCCCTTGATTGGCACCACATGTATAGACATCCATTCTCCTCACCACTGATGCTCACTAGCAGCAGTGTGTACTATCTACAAACTGCACTGCAGGAATTTACTAAAGATCCTTCAGCAGCACCTCCCAATCCCATGACCACTTATATCTAGCAAGACAAGAGCAGCATATACATGGGAACACCACCATCTGCAAGTTCCCTTCCAAGCCACTCACCATCCTGATTTGGAAATACATCGCCGCTCCTTCACTGTCGCTGGGTCAAAATCCTGGAATTCTCCTCCTAATACCGTGGGTCTACCTTCAGCATGTGGGACTGCAGCAGTTCAAGAAGGCAGCGCACCACCACCGTTTCTAGGGCAGCTCGGGATGGGTAATAAAAGCTGACCCATCCAGCAATGCCCAAGTCCCATGAGTGAATAAGAAAGAAGAAAACATCCACATCCAAGACCTTGTCTGAGTCTGCCACCTCCTCAATGTATCTGCCACTGGAACCCTCATCCTTGCCTTTGTTACCTCTAGACTTAACTATTCCAAGATATTCCTGACTGGAACCTCATCCATCATAAACTTTAACTCATTCAAATTTCAGCAGTCAAGTCTTAACTTGCACTGAGTCCAATTCACCCATCATCCCCGTGCTTGCAGAATTACAGCTTCTGGTGAGAATCCTTGATGTCAGTACCAACCAGCCTAAAGTCAGCCTCGATTTAATGCTCCCACTTTCTGGAATCCATAACCTTCATAACTCAGCAATAAGTGTCTGACTGAGTCTTGACTGGCATCTAAAGTAAAGCCTTTTGGAGAGAGGGACAAACTCTCAGATCCTTCAGGAAAATAAAAAAGAGAAAGAAACTGCATTTATATAATGTTGTTTGCGAGTACTAGGCATTCCAGAACAATCAATGAGCACAAATGAAGTTGCCACCATTATAATGCAGGAAATGTGGTAGCCAAAGTGCACAGCAAGCTCCCACAAACAGCAAACTCAATGACCAAATAATCATTTTTTGTGATCTTGACTGAGGGACAGAAAGTGGCCAAGACATCGAGGGATCAGTTTCTTTTAGGGGGATTAGTTAGCTCAGTTGACTGGTCTGTGACACAGCATGACATGCAAAATGGGTTCAATTCCCACACCAGCTGAGGTTAGCACTAAAGGTCTCACTTGTTCAACCTCTCCCTCACCTAAAGTGTGGTGACCCTCAGGTTAGATCACCACCTGTTGTGTTCATGCATCTCTCCCTCTCCAATGGGACAGCAGTCCTGTGGCCTGGCAGACTATGGCAACTTTACATTTTTCTACGAAATAATACCAGGAATATTTTATAGCCACCCAAGATGGCAGGTCTTTGTTTAGTCTCATCAAAGGCACAGCATCCCCAACACGGGAGCACTGGAGCGACGGCCTTGAATAAGAGCTTATGATCCATGTTAAGGAAGATAAGTCAGCTATATGGGAGAATTGTGGCTTTGATGTAAATTGTGCAATTCTATTCTCAAGACAACATCAAACACCTTTTGAATATCAAATGGAAACTCACTGTCCAAAAATTACTTCACTCCAGATGCTTGTAACCTCTAGACATGTGTGAAGATTCATACTGTTAGGAACACGCATGCAAACGTTAAGAGTTTGGAGCAGGAGTGGGCTGCTGGTTCCTTTTATCCTGCTCTGATATTCACTAGGATTGTGGCTGATCTGATTACAGTATATGTCTTCAAAAATGTTCAAAGATTCTACTCCCACCACCTTTTGAGGAATAGAGAGAATTGAGTTCCAAAGGCTCATGATACTGTGTGAGAAAGAATTGACCTTTTTCTCTGTCTTACATGGGTGACCACTTACCTTATAGGGAGTCAGTCCTAGATTCTCACTCAACAGAAAACATCTTTGTTACATCCACGCTGTGAAGACCCCTCAGGATCTTCTAATGTTTCAGTCAGGTAGTTTCTTACTCTTCTAATCTCCAGCACATAAAGCCAACATTTCCAACTTTTCCTCATGAGACAAGCTGCCCATTCTAGACAGTAGTTCAATCTGATTGCTAATGGCTCAATGACTTTGCCAGTGAGCAGATAAATCAGGTAATATCTTCTGGAGTTCAATGTCCAGGCTACGCTGAGCTAGCTGAATAATTGGAGGGGGAAAGTCAGTCAGAGTTACTATCCCTGATGCCAGTCCCTGTTGAAAGTGAGTCGGCAAATTTTGGAGATTGGCTGTGAAGGCTTCTTTCAATTAAACTGCCTGATAGCATTCATAGCTCATACATGAATAGCAAACACCAAGGGTGCCCAATATCAATCGACCGATACTTTAGCAAGACAGCAATGCTTTTAATGGAGATTTTAAAAAAAGTCACCAATTCATGCGCCATTATTCCTAATTGTACTACAATTTAATTTCAACAGCACATTAAGTTGAAATTGGCAATATTTGCAGAGGGAAGGTCAAGGGAATGAATCTAATTAAATGTCTCTTGTAGAGAGTTGGCATGTGCAGCCATGATAGACTGAATGGTGGTACCTTCGATAATGAATGATAATGATAATAGCTTCTCTGATCCTACAGTTAAAGTAGAAGGAAGCATTTACATGCAGATACAAAGTGAATTTAGTGCAGTGTAGGTTGTAAGTTCTATCAAGGCTCATAAAACTCACAATGATAAAAACCTCAAGAACTTTTGTTCCCAGGTCTTAAATATCTCATGCCATGTCCAGAGATAAATATCACAAAGACTTGAACTTAACCATGAGTTTTATGGCTCAAAGGATAACAGGGTCCCTTTCAGAGCCAGAAAATTGTCAAATCCAGGACCCATGTGTGCAAAGACTGACTTCTAATGCACAGAAAGCTCCCATTAGAGACTTTCATCCCTTCCACCTGGCCTCAGTTTGTATCTAGTTCTCAGAGATCAGATGCGCTTGACTTTTGGTGCATTTCAGGTGAGTGGTCATTTACTTGTGCCTGGCTTCAGGTGCATTGAAGTTTTTCCACCCTACTGCTGTTGCAATAACTTTGTCTTTAAGTGATCATCACAAGATGCTTCCATTGCAACCACCCACAATGAGATTTCCATCACGCAATTCAAATCATCAATCTGAAATCCAAGTGAGAAACACCATATTCCTTGTGTGCACTGTCTCTGTCACCTGGGACCGGCGTGCGCAAGGCATTGGCGTCTCAGTGGATTACAGCAGGCAAAATATTTGAAGTAATTAAGTAGCTAAATAAACACTCCTCTCTGTGATATTGAGAGAATAGCAAATGGAAATTCATGAAACACTATAATTTCTACTGAGAAAGTCTCAGAAGTCACAGGTGCCTTTAATCACCTGTTAGTAATATAAGTCATCCTCATCAAGCATGTACTCCACCTTGTGTTCTATTTATATCATGCATTTTAAATACATTACATTTTTGCTTTGCTAACTTTCTCTAGCCTATTAACTGAGAAAATTGTACAAGATCATTGTTGATGAGCAGTATGTCCAAATATTTCTAAACAAAAAGCTGCACACACATCAATGTCAGTTGTGCCTTTTTTATTATTCCTTCCTCTGGGCACCTCGTGGTGCGGTAGAGTTAAAATCATTAAAGTTTTCTACCAGTCAGGACCAAAACATCACAGCTCAAGGCATTGATTAAACTGGTGATATAAATTAGGTGAGAACAACTTGCATTTGTATGGCACCCTTAATATCAAACATCCCAAGGTGATTCGCTGAGTGCTATCAAACAAAATTCAACACCAAACCATATAAAAAGACAGTGGGGAAGATGACCAAAAGCTTCTGAGGAACGGACACTAAATCTGAAATGTTAACTCTGATTTCACTCCACAGACACTGCCGGACTTGCTAAGCTTTTCCAGCAATTTCTGTTTTTGTCTATGGCCAAAAGCTTGGTCAATGAAGTAGATTTGAAGGAGCACCTGACAGAAGGAAATAGAAGAGCAGAGACAGAGAGGTTTAGGGAAGGAATTGTTGGGCTTAGGGTCAATATAGTTGACAACTTGGCCATTAAGTTCGGAGATCTGCAGGAGGCCAGTATTAAAGAAGCATAGAATTGCTCAGAGGGTTTGTAAGGGTGGAGGAGATGGTAGAGATAGGGAGGGTCAAAGCCACTGAGGGGGAATGAGAAATTTAACAATAAGGTGGTGCTCAACTGGAGCCAGCATTGGTTAGCACACACATGGGTAAGAGTTGGTAAGAGTTATGGTGGGCGTGACAGAGCTTTGGACAAGCATATGTTTATGGAAAAACGCACCGGTACTAAGGACACTTGGATCGAGGGACATGGGGAGGATAGATTCTCCTGCCATATTTCCATCGACAGAGTGGCATCAGAGGAAAAGCTAGTCACTCACTCACTGGCCCAATATATCTTGGGACTATTGGCCCAGTATCCCCACGGCGTTGCCAGTCACATGACTTTTAAGATCGTTGGCATATTTGTATCTTCTCCTGGCACCAAGTGAAGATGTCAACCAGAGTTACATTGTTCTGAATCTGATTTTCACCAGCTTCAGTGATGTGGATTCAAACCCCAATCAAAACCCTATCCTGTTACAGATATTTAACTGGGTTATAAATTCAGGGGGTGATTTAGAACATGGAAATGATCACTTCTCCTCAGGGCCAAGGAGGATGGCACAGTGGTTAGCACTACTGCCTCATAGGGCCAGGGGCCTGGGTTCAATTCCAACCTCAGGCAACTGTCTGTTTGGAGTTTCTTCTTGTGTCTGCATGGGTTTCCACCAAGTGCTCCAGTTTCCTCCCACAGTCCAAAGTTAGGTAGATTGGCCATGCTAAAGTGTAGGTTAGATGCATTAGCCAGGGCAATTACAGGGAAAGGGTAGTAGGATGGGTTTGGGTGAGGTACTCTTCGAAGAGTTGGTGTGGACTTGTTGGGCCGAATGGCCTGTTTCCATAATGCAGGGATGTTATGGAGTCATATGTGGCTCTATGGGTCAGCCCTGAGTCAAACAAAATCTAGGACAACACTGAGGGAGTGCTTCAGTGGCAGAAGTGCCTTCCTTCATATCAAATGTCAAGTTGAGTCCCTCTACCCTCTCAAATAGTCACAGAATGTTCACAACATAATGCTAAAGATGAGAAAGGAATTGATCCCTTAATCAACATAAACAGATTATTTGGCTCTTATTACTTGCCAGAACTTGCTGTGTACAAATGAGTTGCAGTGTCTTCCTCAATACAGCAGGATTAAAAAAAAGCACTTCACCAGTTAGAACACAGCACAGTACAGGCTCTTCGGCCCACGATGCTGTGCCAAACTATTATCCTATTCTAAGATCAAGTAACCCTGCATACCCTACGTTTTACTATCATTCATGTGCCTATCCAAGAGTTGCTTAAATGTCCCTAATGTATCTGGCTAAAGAACTTTGTAAAGAACTTTGGAAAAACCTGACATTGTGTAAGGGAGCACGTAAATATGAGTTGTTCTTACAACATTCTATTAGAAACGCTTGATAGGATTAAAGGCTCGAGCTTTAAACTAGTGCATGTAAATCACCTACCACCTTTCCTTGCTCATTTGTCTCCAATGGTGGCAGGAGGGGATCTGGTAAATGGGGTTAGTGTGGTCAAATCTTTCTTAACTGGTGCAGACACGAGGGGCCAAATAGCCTCCTTCTGTGTTGTAAACATCTGAGTTACTAACATCAGCTGAAATTCTTCACCCATGCTCCCCCCATCAGGCCAGCTCAGCTCTCCCCTTCTCCATTGTTATGCAGGCTGAGAGAGAACAGGGCAGGCAGGCTGAACATCAAACTGTACTGACTGAACAGGTGTTCCTCAACACAACAGGGCACTTCAGAATGCTTCAGGTTACAAAGAGGAACACATTCAGAAGGGCCTTCGAATGTCACCTGCTGAGAACACTGAGTCCCTGGGGCACTCAAGCAGTCTGTACAGCTTCTCTACAGCCTCATTGATTGACATACCAAGAATGAACTGGATAAGGCCCAATTCTTGGCTGTGGAACAGCAGGTCATTTATTTGTAGATTTGACACAAAAATGTAAATTGAGAACATTTTGCTAGTGGTGAGAAATGCGTATGGACTTGTGGTTTTTGCTGGTATCATGGGTAAGAAAAGTACTAAGGTCCTTCATTCAGAATTTCAGGAGCTAGGAGAAAGCTTAAGAAAATCAGCACGTCTAGGAGAACATCTCAGGATGACTCCAGGAGCCTTGCACTAGGGGATACAGTTAAAGGAAGTTAACGCAGCTAAATTGGTGGCTGGAGACATGGCGCAAAAAGGAGGGTCTCAGATCCTCAGTGCTGTGTTTTCTAAACTCACTGGCAATAGGCATGGCAGGTAGACGACTGGCACTAAGGTGGCAGCAGATGAGGCCAGGATTGGAACTGCATGCCCTGACATATTGCCAAAGGTGGCTGCAGGACCAACTGTATCAAGTGACCAATTCAGAGCCACTTCCTGTCTTTGTGAGCATTCTTCCAGCTAAACCTGAATTTACATCCCATGGCCAATTGAATGCTGCCCCTCCTCCCCCCAAATCTGGCATCGTTATACCTTAATCCACATGTCTTCAATGGCATGTTGCCTTTGAAACATTCTCACCCAAGACTTGCAGCCCAAATACTGGCCGATCGCAGCGGTGCTGCTGAATGACAGCTACCAGGAGAGCAGGGGTTGGCATAACCTTTAATTAGACAGGACTTCACTTCACATCAGAAAATGCAGTCCAAGAAGTGTTGAGACCAGATTTTGACGGAACCTTGAATCATAGAAGCTTTAAGTGTGGAAACAGGCCCTTCAGCCCAACAAGTCCACACTGACCCTCAGAGCACTCACCCAAACCCATCCCCCTCTAACCCACCTAATCAACACATCCCTGAACACCACGGGCAATTTAGCATGACCGATCCACCTAGACTGCACATCTTTGGACTGTGGGAGGAAACCAGAGCACCCAGAGGAAACCCACACAGACACAGGGAGAATGTGCAAACTCCACACAGACAGTCGCCCAGGGGTGGAATCGAACCTGGGTCCCTGGTGCTGTGAGGCAGCAGTGCTAACCACTGAGCCACCGTGTCGCTTCAACCTGGACAAGATGCATGGTTTTCACCCGAATAGAGTGCAGATCAATGTTAACATTTGCACTGCATGCCGCAGAAGAGCCAGGCAATGACCATCGCCAGCAACAAAAAATCCAATCATCTCCCTTTGACATTCAATGGCATTATCATCACTGAAATCTCACTGACAACATCTTGAGGGTTTCCATTAACCAGAAACTGAATTGGATGAGCCAAATAAGTACTGTAGCTCCACAGACAGATCAGAGACTGGGAATCATATGCGAATAGCTCACCTCCTGACTCCTCAAAGCCTGTCCACCATCTACAAGGCACAACTCAGGAGTGGGAAGGAATACTCCCTACTCGCCTAAGTGAGTGCATCTACAACAATACACAAGAAGTTCAACACCATCCAGAACAAAGTGGGCCATTTAATTAGCACCCCATCTAACACCTTCAACATTTACTTCCTTCACCATCAGCCAGTGCACAGCATGAGAATATACCATCTACGAGATGACTCAAAACTCTTGAAATAGCCCTTTCCAAACTTGTAACCTCTAGGAGGAGAAGGGCCACAGATATATGGGCACACAATTACCCGCAAGTTCCCTTTCAAGCCACACACCATGTTGACTTGGCAATATATCACCGTTTCTTCACTGTCACAACATATTGGAACTCCTTTCTTAACAACACCTACATCACAGAGCTGCAGCTTCAAGAAGCTCACCACCGCCTTATTAAGGGCAATTTGGGATGGGTTACACATGCTGGCTTAGCCAGCAACATCCAAATCCAATGACTGTGTCAAAGAAGCCAGCAGTGAAGAACACTGAGATCTGAGGAGAGAGGGGGCTGTGAAGTGCAGCAAATTAAAACACTCCCAAAAAGTGCAAAAACTAGGTTGAGGAAAATAGCAGAAGTGATAAAGGAGGCATTAAATAGTATGTACCTTAATGTCTGTACATAACTAATATGGTTGGTGAGCTGCAGACACTGCTTATCATGGAATTACAATGCAGTTGCATTAAGGGAGATGGCAACTCCTAGTTGCCAAGTATTCCAAGCAACATGTTGCAGCATTGATTAATGGTTTTGTTCCAGTTCTACAGGATGATTTGATGGGAACTAGGAATGAAACTATATGGCTCGAGTTCAGGAACAGCAAAGATGCTGTTACTTTACTTTGATCTCTTTATATTATATAGCTCCAAGAAACAAGAAGACTAGAGATGAGCACAAGTCAAGAGTGCAAGTGGAATGCTTCCCATTTGCCTGGATGAGTGCACCAACACTCAAGGTGCATGACGCCATCCAGGATAAGACAGGTCCCTTGCTTGGCAGCACACCCACAGCCTTCAACATTCATGAGCATTCTTCACCACCACCATCGCCTCACTGTGGCAGCAGTGTGTACCACCTACAAGATGCACCGCAACAACTCATCCTTAGCACTGTACAAACCCACAACCACTTCCATCTAGAAGGTCAAATGCAGCAGATACATAGGAACACCACTATGGCCTGCAAATACCCCTCCAAAGCACACACGCCATCCTGACTTGGAAACGTCTTGCCATTTTTTCCACTACCATTGAGCTGACATCCTGAAATTCCCGTGCTAACATCATTGTGGGTGTCCCTATGTCCTGTGGACTGCAGCGGTTCAAGAAGGCAGCTGACCACCACTTTCTCAAGTGGCAGAAAACTGACAAATGTCTCAGACGTGCAACTAAAATATGGTAATATTATGAGACTTTAATTTCCCTAATGCATACAATGAATACATATTGTTAAAGAAAGAAAGGTGAAGGTACGTGTACAGGGGGACTTTCTAAGCCAATGGATGGATTCTTACCAGGTTCTGAGTGACAATGGCTATAGTGAGATGCCTGGCAGAATCAGCAAGGCCCATCTCCACATCAAGATCATCCTGCTGCATCTTGTTCGTTTTTTTCAAGCCATGTGGTGAGTTTCTCGCTAGGCACTGGCAAGTTCCCAAGTGACACTCATTACTGCTTATTAAATGCCCTGTTAACAGATCTTCTAGCCACCAGTTGCAATCTCACTAAACTCACTATAAAAATTATGCTTTGGGAAAACTTGATGTGGAAGCCAGAGCAGGTTCTCAGAACACACTGTTTGGCTCTCTTGCCAATACCATCATGGACAGATGCAACTGTAGCTGGCAGATTGGTAAGGACGAGGTCAAGTATGTTTTTCCCTCCTGTTGGTTCCCTCACCCCTGCCAAAGACCCAGTCTAGCAGCTATGTCCTTTAGGATCCGACCAGCTCGATCAGTAGTACTGCAGCTGAGCCACATTGGTAGTGAATATTGAAATGCCCCACTCAGAGTACATTTTGCATCCTTGTCATCCTCAATGCTTCCTCTAAGTGTTGTTCTACATGAAGGAGTACTGATTTGTCAGCTGTGGGGGGAGGATATATGTCATAATCAGCAGGAGGTGTCCTTTGCCGGTGTTTAACCTGAAGCCATGAGATTTCATGGGGTCTGCAGTTAGTGTTAAAGATCCAAGGGAAACTCCCTCCTGACTATAATCGCTGTGCCGCCCCCTCTGCTGGGTCTGTCCAGCAGGTGGGACAGGACATATCCAGGGCTGGTGACAGTGGTGTCTGGGACTTTGTCTGTAAGGTATGATTCTGTGAGTATGACTATGGAAGGCTTTCAGAGAGGAAATAAGTCCGGAACAAAATAAGTCTAGGGGAGAACTGGGTAAAGATTCAGCAGCCAAAAAAATAGAAAATTTACTGGTGAAAAGTGAAAAGGCTTACACCAAATACCAGCAATAAGATTCTGTTGATAAAACCGAAAATATGTAAAAGTGCAGGAGGAAATTTAATAAGTGAGTACAGGAGGCAAAGAAAGGCTACAAGAAAAGATTTATTGGACAACATTAAGCTAATCCCGAAAACAGTTTCAAAGCATACTGCATTCAATTGCTCTATCAAAGACCCAAAGGATATCTTTATGTAAATGCAGGCCCTTTGAGCCTGCTCCTTCATTCAATATGATCACAGCTGATCATCCAGCTCAGTCCCCTGTTTCTGCTTTCTCCCCATACTCTTTGATCCCTTTAATCCTAAGAACTATATCAAACTCCTTCCTGAAAACATTCAACTTTGCAGGGTCAACTGCATTCTGTGGCAGAGAATTCCATGGGCTCACTACTCTCTGGGTGAAGACATTTCTCCTCATCTCAGTCCTAAATGGCCTACCCATGTCCTAAGACTGTGATCCCTGCTTTTGGACCCCCCCCCCCAATATTGGGAAGCCCCTGGAATTAAAGGGAAAGTGGCAGAATGAATGCAAACTTGGCTCAGTGACAGGAAATTGGTGAGCAGATGTTTTTCAGCCTCGGAGGTGGTTAATCTGATACCCCCCAAGCGTTGGCCACTGCTCTTTCTCAATTTTTAGAAATGACTTAGACTTGGATGCAGAGAGCAGCATTATAAAGTTTGCATATGATTCAAAACTTGGGGAAGTCATAGAGAGTGATGGCAATAGTTACAAACTTCAGGCCAACAAAAAGAAATGGGCAAAAATGTGGAAGATGAAATTCAATGTAGAGAAGTATGAAGTGATAGACATTAGGAAGATTCACATGGAAAGTAATGTATTACAAATGTAACAATTTTGAAATGTACAGGTAGTAAAGAGAACTTAGTGTCCATGTACACAAATTCTGAAAGATAATAAGACAAGACCATAAGGCATAGGAAAGAAGTAGGCCATTCAGCTCATGGAGTTTAATCTGCCATTCAATGAGATCAATGGTTTATCTGATAATCCTCAACTCTACATTCTTGCCTTTTCCCCATAGCACACGATCCCTTTGTTGATTAAAAATCTATCTATCTTAGCCTTGAATATATTTAACTACACAACCTCTAGAGCTCTCTAGAGTAATGAATTCCACAGATTGACTACTCTCTGAGAGAAGAAATTTCTACTCATCTCTGTCCCAACTGATTGACCCCTTACTCCAAGATTTTCCCCCTCCGGCACTAATCTCGTGAAGCTGCTCTGGACTGCCTTCAATGCCAGTATACGTTTCCTTAGATAACGGGACCAAAACTGTTTGCAGTATCCCAGGAGTGGTCAAGACAGTGCCTGTATATTTTTAGCAAGACTTCCCAATTCTTATACTCCATTCCTTGTGAAATAAGGGCCAACATTTGCCTTCCCTATTATCTGTTGAACCTATCCATTGATTTATGCATGACGAGTCCCAACTTCCTCTGTGCTGTAGCTTTCTGCAGTCTTTCACCATTAAATAAAATTTAGCCCCTCTAGTCTTCCTGCTGAAGTTCAAAACCTCACATTACATTCCATCCGTGACCACTAGTTACAGGTTGCCATCCTTAAAATGTCCCCCTTATCTCAACTCTCTGTCTTCTCCCTTATATCCTGTTTGTAACATCCTCAAAGAATTCTTGAAAATTTGTTGGGCATGATTTCCTCTTCATGAGGCCATGCTGCCTCTGCCTGATCATACCGTGTATTTCTAACTGCTCCACTTTTACATTCTTTATAATAGATATTTTTCCAATGACGGACATTAAGCTAATTGGCCGATAGTTACCTTTTGACTTCTACAGCACGGAAACAGACCCTTCAGTTCAACCAACCAATCCCAAACTAAACTAGCCCCACCTGCCTACTCCTGGCCCATATCCTTCCAAACCTTTCCTATTCATTTATACATCCAAATGTCTTTTAAGGTACCCACATCCACCACTTCATCAGGAAGTTCACTCCACACGCGAACCACCCTGGGTGTAAAAAATTTGCCTCATGTCTCTCCTCTCTCCTTAAAAATGTGCCCCCTAGTTTTGAAATTCCTCATCTTAGCGAAAAGACAACTACCACCAACCTTATCTATACCTCTCATTATTTCATAAACTTCTATCAGGTCACCTCTCAACCTCCTACATTCCAGTGAAGTAAGTCCCAGCCTATCCAGCCTAACTCAAGCCTTCCATACCAGGCAACATCCTGGTAAATCTCTTCTGAAACCTCTCCAGCTTGATAATATCCTTCCTATAACTGGGCAAGCAGAAACGGACACAGTATTCCAAAAGAGGCCTCATCAATGTCCTGTACAACTCCAACATAACATCCCAATTCCTACACTTAAAGGACTGAACAATAAAGGGATGTGTGCCAAATGTCTTTTTAACCACTCTGTCTAAATGTGACGCAAACTTTAAAGAATTATGTACCTGCACCTCCTAGGTCTATCTGTTCTACAACACTACCCTCATCTCCTTCCCCTATTAAATAAAAATGTTACGTTGGCAGATTCCAGAATCTAAGGATTCCTGGAAGATAACAACTGGTGCATCCACTATCTCTGTAGTTACTCAATACCCTAGAATATATCCCATAGGTCCAGGTGACTTTAGCCCATTAAATTCCCAAACACTTTTTGTCTAGTGATTATTATTGAACTTATTTCCTCTTCTCCTTTTGCTCCTTGGTAATGTTATTAGGGTCTTCTACTATGAAGACTGATG
Source organism: Ginglymostoma cirratum (assembly GCA_024137785.1). Classification (NCBI taxonomy): domain Eukaryota; kingdom Metazoa; phylum Chordata; class Chondrichthyes; order Orectolobiformes; family Ginglymostomatidae; genus Ginglymostoma; species Ginglymostoma cirratum. The sequence continues at coordinate 4,307,072 of JAHRHZ010000027.1, forward strand.
CAAGTATTTATTCAGCTCCTCTGTCATTTCCTGCTTCCCCATTACTATTTCCACAGCCTCATTCTCGAAGGGCCTGTGTTCACTTTAGCTTCTCTCTTCCTTTATATATATTCAAAGAAGCTCTTGCTGTAAGTCTTGATATTCCTTGCAAGTAAGCCCTCAAAGTTTATTTTCTCTTTTTTTTTTGTTTTGGTTGTCCTTTATTGGTTTTCAGAACGTTCCCATCCTCTGGCTTACCACTAGTCTTTCCTATATTGTACATTTTCTTTTCAATCTGATGCTCTCTTTAACTTCCTTGGCTAACCATGGTTGGGTTATCCCTTTACGAGAATCTTTCTTCATCACTTGAATATGTCTTTGCTATGAGAAATGAACTATTTTCTTAAAAGTCAGCCATTGTTTCTCCACTGACTTCACTGCTAAACTCCTTCCCCAATCCATTCCAGCCAGCCCTACACTCATTCTTTTGTAATTACCCTTATTTAAGCTTAGCACAGTTGCTTTCAACCCAAATTCCTCCCTCTAAAACTAAACGTTTAATTCCACCATGTTACAATCACTGTTTCCAAGGGAATCTTTTATTCTGGCATTATTAAACCCACCTTATTGCATATAGCCAGATCCTGATCTCTGGTTGGATCCGCAACATACTGTTGCTGCAGTGTAGACACACCCACAGTGCTGTTTTTCCGTTCCAGTGACTGTAAAGGAATGGTGATATAGTTCCAAGTCAGGTTCATGGATAATATGTGACTTGAAGGCAGTGGTGTTCCCATGCATATGCTGCCCTTCTTCTCGATGGTAGAGATCAATGATTTGGAAGTTGTTGTCTATGAAATCTTGGTGACTTGTTGCTGTTTGTAGATGATGTACACTGCTGCCACTGTGTATAAGTGGTAGAGGAAACAAATGTTGAAGGTGGTAAATGGGCGCAATTGATTGGGCTGCTTTGGTGTGAAGCTTCTAGAGAACGTTCTAAAAACCAACAAAGGACAACCAAAAAATAATAAAGAGAGAAAATAAACTTTGAGGGTGAACTTGCAGGAATATCAAGACTTACAGCAAGAGCTTCTTTGAATATATATAGATGACAGCTGCACGTAACTAAGGAAATGGAGAGTATTCCATCACACTCCTGCTGTATTGGCTATATGTAGGTCAGGAGCACAGTGACCTTGGCAGAAATGAAAAGGGGAGGGGCGAGATTAGTGAGTAAGTGTTACTTGATGGATCTGTTAATGACACCTTGCTGAGAATTGGAAGTGGACTAATGGGTGGCAAATTGGTTGGGACGGATGGGTCCTGCACCTTTTTTATTGCAGTCGGGACAATGTAAGAAGAGGAGACCAAAACTTTACATAACACTGTAGGTGTTGTCTCTCCAAGGGAAGTGAGGATGATTGTCATTGACAACAAGGCAGCATTTCACAGAGTGAATAGAATTATAGAATCACTACAGTGTAGAAACAGGCCTTTCAGCACAACCAGTTCACACCAAACCTCAGAGCATCCCACCCAGACCCAATCCCCTATAAACCAGCAAAACTAAACACTATGGGAAATTTAGCATGGCCAATCCACCTAGCCTGCACATCTTTGGACTGTGGGAGGAAACTGGAGCACCTGGAGGAAACCCACGCAGACACAGGGAGAATGTGCAAACTCCACACAGACAGTCGCCCGAGGGTGGAATCAAACCTGGGTCCCTGGCGCTGTTAGGCTGCAGTGCTAACCACTGAGCCACCGTGCTGCCCTTATGAAATGGACAAAGGATATATCCATAGAGGGAAAGCAAGGAAGGTTAACCAGACCAAATACTGAGCTAGTAGGACTTTCTTATAAATGCGACTGAATAAACTAAGTCTGTACTTCTCAGAGTTCTCAAAAAAGAGTGATGATCTCATTTGAATTGTAAAAACTACTTATCAGGTGTGACAGACCGAATGTAGACCCCTGGTTGCTGAGTTTTTTAAAATTCATTCATGGGATGTGGGTTTCACTGGCTAAGCCAGCATTTATTGCCCATTCTTAATTGCCCTTGAGCTGATTGGCTTGTTAGGACCACTTCAGATGGCAGCTATGAGCTGTTAACATTGATGTGGGACTAGAATCACATGATGACTAGACCAGATAAGGACAACAGATTTCTTTCTTTAAACAAAATTAGTTGTGAGTTTTGTGATTAAAATTGACAATGGTTACCATTAGACTGGTTTTCAACTCCAGATTTTGACTGAATTCAAATTTCACAATCTGCCATGGTGGGATTTCAACCCATATCTCTAGAGAATAGCTTACGGTACTGGATTACTGGTTCAGTGACTGTATCACTGCATCACTGCCTTCCCCCAGACCACCCCACATCTAAAACAGAGGACACTGTCACGGAATAAATGGTAGGCCATTTAAGATTGAATTAGGAGGAATTTCTTCACTCAGAAGCTGGTGAATCTTTGGAATTCTCTACCACAGAGGGCTATGGAAGCTCAATCGTTGAGCAGGTTCAAGACTGGTTTGATCAATTTCTGGAGACTAATGACATCAAACGATATGGAGATATTGTGGTAAAATGGTGTTGAGTTGTCATGATCTAACAGACTGGTAGAGCATGCTTGATGGGGTGAATGGCCTACTTCTTTGGACCAGATACTGGGTCTACCAGTGACACCCACAACAATAAAATCTAGCAGCTTGTTATGCTGAATACTGTTTTAGCTCTTGATCAGACATGAATTACTTGACACTTGACTTTGTTTCTTTTAAGTTTTCCCGAGAGAGCACATCAATCTCAAACCTGCCAGCAGCAGAAACCAAATATTTCATTTCCATCTACTGACATATCAGCTCGATCCCCCAACTCCAATTAGCACGATATAGGGAACCATCTACCTCAGCTAAATCACTGAGTGATGGACTCAAATAATAAGTGGAATCCACACCTTGGATTAATAAAGAAACTGAGAAACACTCAATACCAGGTGGACCCACCTCCAACAAACCGGATGCATATTCCCCAGTGGGCTCCCAGGGATATGATTTCATCTTCTATTCCACTAGGTAATTAAATAGCCATCTTCTTGCTTTGTACCCACAGATGCTACAGTTACCTCCAACATCCCTTAAATAGCAGTGCATTTAGATAAACATAAAATGAACAGTGTCTACAAGAAGAAATAACAACGTCTTGCCTTCTACAGATCTGCTTCAAATTAAGTGCCAACTGCAACGACAGGCCACTCTGCCTTGAAAGGATTCACAACCAGATAAAATGTATGCAATTTCTAACTATTTATTTTGTTGATATGAGTATTAACAATAAGGATGGCATTTAATGCGCATCCAGTCAAAGAATAAGGAGAAGGCAATTAAGAACTGAGATATGGTGGCACAGTGGCTTGGTGGTTAGCACTGCTGCCTCACAGTGCCAGTGACCTGGGTTCAATCCCAGCCTTGGGTGACTGCCTTGTGTGGAGTTTGCACATTCTCCCCGTGTCTGCGTGGGTTTCCTCTGGGTGCTCCAGTTTCCTCCCACAGTCTAAAGATATGCAAGTTAGGTGGATTGGCCACGCTAAATTGCCCATAGTGTTCAGGAATATGTGGGTTATAGGGGGATAGGTCTTGGTGGGATGTTCTGAGGGTCGGTGTGGACTTGTTGGGCCAAATACTTATAGGTATTCTATGATCCCATGATATGGGGCAGCACAGTGGTGTAGTGATTAGCACTACTGCCTGACAACACCAGGGACCCAGCTTCAATTCCACCCTTGGGTGATTGTCTATGTGGACATTTGTGTGTCTGTTTGCACAGTCTCCCCATGTCTGCATGTTTTTTTTCTGGGTGCTCCAGTTTCCTCCCACAGTCCAAAGATGAGCAGGCTAGGTGGATTAGCCATGGAAAATGCAGTGTTACGGGGAGCGGGTTGGGGAGTGGGTCTAAGTCCATGTGGGATGTTGTTTGGAGGGTCGGTACAGACTCGATGGGCTGAATGGCCTGCTTCCACACAGTAGGGATTCTAAAGAGGAGTGAACCTTTGGAATTCTCTAGCTGAATCATGAACATGCTCAAGGTGTAGGAACGAGAGATTTCTGGATACAGCTGACTCCCAGGGATATAGCAGTAATGTAGGAATATGGCAATGAGGGAGACAATCAACTAATGATGTAGAATGGTGGATCAGGCTTGAATAGTTGAATGGCCTATTGCTGCTCTGATGTGTCAATGTTCTTTATTTTGATCCTTGGATACCCAATGTTTGGTGCAACTGCATAGATTTCTCACCGCGTCAGAGGATAATTAAAAACTCCAGTCACATCGCTGTGGGACTGCAGCCACATACGGACCAGACTTAGGTAAGGGTGGGTAGCTGGCTCTACCCTATAGGGTACAACGGATTTGGGGTTAAAATTAGCTTTCCCTCTGGTCTGTGCTGCATGAACCGAAGGATACAATCAGCTCCATTTAGCTTAAACACTTGCTGATAAGATATTAATTTAAGTAAACAGACATTAAAAAAAAATCAAAACCATCCTTTGTTCGAGTTCACTATTAATGCTTCTGTTTACCAAATCATTTCAGCTGTTAAGAGAATATTGTGTTTTTTTCCTAGATTACAGATATGACTCTGTTTACAGCTCAAATCTCACACAGGCACCATCTGGATAGCATGCGAAATTGTAACAGCTCTCCAACGTAGCAAACAAGATGAGCTAGCAATAGGAGGCATTTTGTCTTTTCATTCTCTTCCCAGCCGTCCACACACAAACATTACTTTTTTCTCTTTTACAAAAATCAAAACAGAAACAGTGCAAAGGAAGACTGCACGCTGGTCAAAACATACAAAAACCTATCCACCGTATCTTCCTGAACCTTGCTTGCTCATATTTGTACATCTGATGAACAGATTAACAATAAGATTAAGAGCAATGCTGTATCTCGCCGGTTGCAGCAGTTACACACTAGATGTGATGTTTGGTTTGTGCTAATCTCCTTTGTTCCCTGTTTCGCACTTGACAACCTTGTTCCTACAAGCATTCCTTAAATTCTGAATAAAGCAGTTTAAAAGAAAGGTAAGAAACTGTAACTCTCAAACGTATGTTCTGATTTTCAGCTGTGAAATTCCCACTCAGACAGAAAACAAAGGGGAAAACATGTTGTTTATTGTGAAGAAATCAAATGGATTACAACTGGTATACAGAACGGCACTTAGGTCAAGGTGATAACACTGACTTTAAGCACCTTGGATCAGGAAGGGAAAACCAGCAGGGGTTCTACTCCTGATTCCTAATCCATTTTTGATGGATTTTAGCAAAGGATGGGATCAGAATTGACAAATTCCTTTCCTGATGATTGAATATCCTAAACTCAAGTTTCAACTCTCCAGAGATGACTGGCAAAGAATCCCACCTACCATCCGAGCATTTCTGATTATTGTAAGCAACACATCTGTGACTTTCCAGCTTGTATAAGCAGCAGTGTGGGGTACTCAGTACCAGTGGTTATTGGGAAGCTTACATTTCACTGTCTAAAGTCACACACAAAGAAAGTCCATTTCGGTAAGAAACTGACAGGCATTACTACAACGTCTGGCTGAAAGTACGTTTGAGGAACAGATCTTTATCCTTTGATAGTTACTTTGCAGCCTTTTAGACTCAACTGAATTCAACAATTTCTGACTGAAACCTCTGTCTCCACTTTGATCCATTCACTCGTTTTGCTGTAGCTTATTTTTCCATTCGAACCTCCTGCAAACAAATCTTTTCTTTCTTTACTGGTGCCATTACCATTTCCTTCGGTCTTGCACCAGAAAATCTTTTTGTTATTTACTCCCTCTTGCCTTTCACCCTATTATTGATGTTTCCGTTCGTCCTTTTATTCCTACCCTCATCACTCGGTTTAAATTTATCACGTCTAACCTTTCCAAATTCTGATGAACAGTCATCAACCCAAAATATTAACTCCGTTTCTTGCTCCACAGATGCTGCCAGATCTGCTGAGTATATTGAGCGTTGTTTGGTCTTAAAACAACCTATGGAAGTACACTGGACCCACAATTTGGATTCCATCCAAGGTCAATGCCTTCAGGAGAGATCTGGGAAGAATATGATGTCCCAAGTGGTGACTGGGATTTTCTCTTTCAGTGGTGCTTTTTAACTCTTTGAAGACAGTAACATTTATGTAAATAACACAAAACCAGTTTAACATAATACATGAAGAATTGCCTTGAAAGATTAATCCAAATTGATCGTTCAGATGCTGATCACTCAGTAATGTTATTACAAGTATTGTCTCATTTAGAATAATGAATTGTTGAATATATATTTATACACAAATTATCATTTGACTGAATAGATAGGAAGAGACTTTTTCCATTGGCAGAAGGGTTTGTCATCAGTATGGATTTAGGGAAATATTAAAATATCCTGACAGGTGATGAGAATTTTGTTTCGCCAATGAGTTGTTATGATCTGGTAAGAACTGCCTGCAAAGTTGGTGGAAGCAGATTCAATGGTAACTTTGAAAAAGGTTGTTGTCTTTGGCAGTCACTTGTTAATGAGTATACTTGTCCAGCGAGGAAATTCCAAGTCACTGGTCATGGGTTTTATGGATCCTTGTGTGGCTGATGAAGCTGATCCTAAGTAAGAGGGTAAATTGAAAGAACTGTAGATGCTATAAATCAAAAATAAAGACAGAAATTGCTGGTAAACTCAGCAAGGTTTGGCAACATCTGTGGAGAGAAAGGAGAGTTAACATTTCTGGTCGAGTGACTGACTGTTCTGAGGAACTGTCACTCAACCCAAAACATTAACTCTGATTTCTATCCCCGGATGCTGCCAGACCTGCTGAGCTTTTCCAGCAATTTCCGTTTTTATTCTAAATACAAGGGTATTGGGCATAAGGTCACCATCGTCCTACTGGACTCTACGGCTGCTCTCTCATTAGAGTAATACAACTGATGGTGGTTTAACTTGAGGGTCACCACATCTCAGGTGAGGGAAAATGTTGAGTAGGAGAGTCCTTCAGGGTGGTGTAGGAATTGAACTCAAGCTGTTGGCATTGCTCAACATCACAAACCAGACATCCAGCTAACCATCACCAGAACCAGAACCACACGCCCCAACCCCGTCCCTCAAATATTGGGTACAGACTTTAAAAGATGAAAAGAAAATGATTTCAGGTCTAAGGAGAAAGAACAGAGGTGTGGGACTTATTGGGATAGCCTTTCACAAGAAGCAACATTAGCAGAATGGCTAGCTGTGCTTTGAAAGTCTACATTTTCAAAAATAGACTTAGACACAATTGTTTGCTATTTACTGGTAAACATGCACAGGTTAACACTTGATAAACCTGCAGTGACAGCTTCAGAAATTAACAGTAACTTCGACATGCCTCACAAAGGCAAACACCATGTCCGTGATACCCAGTACCAACTAAAACAGTGTGAACATAAAACAATGCCCCCTTACCGCGACCCCCGACCATCCACATGGTGTGTACATGATTACCAATGTCGATAGAGGTTCCCATGCAGTGTATAAATCCTGTTTGCTTGGATTGATCATAGGAGAACCTGTGGGTGAAATGTGGCTAATCCTGACTACTGTATTGGATTAATATCTCCCTGCATCACTTTACATTTATGCATTCAGGATTCTCAATGCTGCACAGCAACAAGGCTCTACAATAGAAGGGTCAGCGTAAATGGAAACCTTGCGATCGATCCTACAGTAGATTTTTTTCTTTAAAAAACATACACACGCAATAAAACAAAACAATCAAAACCCCCACGACCCTCAGCTCAGGGCAAGCCTGACTGGAATTAAAAGCTGTTTTGGTTACTATGCGTCGCTTGAATTTATAAACATGGCCCTTTGCTTGTATTAAATTCAGACGAACACACATTTCAAGAGGAGAAACGCGCAGGTACAACAGAATCGAACAATCACTTCGTTTTGAAATGAGAACTGCACTGGAAAGTAATCTTACCTTCACGGAATTGAAACACTGCATCTTACACCCACCAACTTCCCACCACCCCGCCCCAAAACAAAAAGGACTGTTTTCTCCCTTCCCCCAGCATCTTGTTTACTGTCCAGTTGTTGACTTCTCTCTCTTTCTCTCTCTCCCTGTGTATATATACAGACTCTGAGCTAGCCCTCGGCTCTCTTCTCGCCAGCCCTCTCCCCATTCCTCTCTGTTCAGTCGCCACCCATTTGCAAAGACGCTTTTTACTCACCCGAGTGTTCCACGGGGTTCTGTGAGCGATTGGTATTTGCTGGGTCCCCCAGTTTAGCTCTGTGAGATCCGCACTGAATGCTTGCTTCCCTCTCTCTCTCCCTCTGTGAACACACACACACACACACACAAAAGGCAAGACAGCAGCCTAAGATTTAGGCACCCAATCAATGTGCAGCGAGCAAAATAACCACTTTGACACACATCAAATCTGTTCTAACAGCCTAGGCTAATAACTATAGATATATTTTTTATAAAAAAAATCGTCAGGGTCCAGAGATTTTGCACAAGAGAGATTTGCATGTAAGAGATTTTCCGCCCTGCTCACTTTAAAATTTTTTTTACGCTTTCCCCTCTTGCCTTCAGTCGATGCTGAGATAGGAATTCAGGAACGAAATTCAGGACCTGGCTCGCATCATCGCGGCTGCAGCTAAGCAGAAATTAAGCAAACCAGTAACCACATTGCTTGCGTCTCATGCAGTTGTAAAATAACAGACGAAGACTGAGCATTTCTGCTCCAACCTCTCTCTACCCCCTCTAGGATAGGAATCAGAGATGCAAATATATTAGTGACACTCCCACACCACAGAGCCGGGGAGGGAGGCAGGGAAATTTGGTCGCTAACGCTGATTGTCTCTTAAGTTATAGAATCTACTCCCTGCACATTACTGAGATCCGAAGATCCGGGAAAAAGCTGCAAAGGTTGTGGAGACAGGTTCAACTGAAGCATTCAAGAGGGCATAGGATGATTGTTTGGATAGAAATAATGTGCAGGGATATGGGGGAAAAGGCAGGAGATTGGCACCATGTAATAGAACCAGTGCAGGCACGATGGGCCGAATGGCTTCTACAATTCTGTGATTCAATGCTTTAAAAATAAATTTACTGAATTTCGAACCTACACTGGGTAAGTAAAAATTTGTATATAAATATATGAAATAATATTTCTCAAAGAACGCCTCACAGCGACAGGGACCCAGGTTTTATTCCAGCCTCAGGCGACTGTCTGTGTGGAGTTTGCACATTCTCCCTGTGTCTGTGTGAGTTTCCTTTGGGTGCTCTGGTTTCCTCCCACAGTCCAAAGATGTGCAGGTTAGCGGGTTGGTCATGCTAAATTGTCCCATAGTGTCCAGGAATGTGCAGGCTAGGTGGGTTAGCCATGGGAAGTGCAGGGTTACAGGGCATTGGATAAGGAGATGGGTCTGGGTGGGATGCTCTTTGGAGGACCATTGTGGATTCGATAGGCTGAATGACCTCTTTTTGGAATGTAGAGATTTTATGAATCTGAGAATTTCACAGATAATAATTGACCAAGTTACTTCCCTGTGGGTTATGTACAAAAATTAGAACTGTGTTTCTAAGGTTTTGGAGTAGATTTGCAGGTCGGGTTATGGCTGTTGAGGTTGGTTGGCTGGCCGAGCTGGTTTGTTGTTCTGCAGACGTTTCATTACCATGCTGTGTAACATCATCAGTGCAGCCTCCGATGAAGCGTCGGTATGTTTTCCCGCCTGGTTTTTAAAACTGGGTCGGAAGATGCCTACACGAACAACATCAGGAAGATACTACACACTCCGACACACTCATCACACTACCTTACATCAAGAACACATTGGAATTAACCACTAGACTCCTACGACCGCTGGTCATCAGAGTGGCACACAAGCCCACATCAACCCTATAACAACTGTTCACACGAACCAAAGACCCACTCCCCGCCATGGACAGGACCAATGTCATCTATAAGATCCTCTGCAGAGACTGTGAGAAACACTACATCGGACAAACAGGAAGGAAGTTAACAACAAGGGTACACGAACACTAACTGGCTACAAAAGGACACGACCAATACTCACTCATCTCAATCCACATGGATAAGGAGAACCACCAATTCGACTGGGACTACACCAAAATCCTGGGACAAGCAAGGCAGAGACTGGCACAGGAATTCCTAGAAGCCTGGCACTCCACGAAGAAAGCCATTAATAAACACATAGAACTCGACCCCATATACACTCCACTACGAAGGAAAACCGGAAGTGAGGCAATCCAGCTCAACGGACTCCAGAGTTTAAAATCCAGGCGGGAAAACACATCGATGCTTCATCAGAGGGTGCACTGATGATGTTACCCAGCAGGGTAATGAAACGTCTGTGGAACACCAAACCAGCTCGGCGAGCCAACCAACCTCAATAGAACTATGTTATTTTTAGATGGGTTTAGAATTTAATCACAGAGAAAATTCCGAGGCCCAACACAAACACATTTACACAAACACAGCACCCCTGTTTTTTAATCAGTATGGGGGGAATTTGTTTAAACTTGCAGAATTAATTATTCCCAATAATGTTTTGGGGAATTGGAAGATGTAATGCATTCTAGACTCGCTTTCTAATTTGTGAGTTCAAACCCAGGCTGAGAGTCTGTTGGAACACAGGAACAGGAGTAGCCCCCGCCCCTTCAATACAATCATGGCTGATAGGGCACTCAATGCCTTTTCCACATCCCATCCTCATAATTCCATATGCCATTAGTAATCGGAAATCCGTCATTCTTTACCTCAAACACTCAAAGTCTGAGCTTCCACAGCTTTCTGCATCCACATCTTAACTGTGTCAACCCTGTCTTTTCCTTCCAGTATTTTGGAAGTTTCAATGAGACTACCTCTCATTTTTTGACACTCTCCAGAATACAGGTCTAGTTTGCACAATCTCTCTTCATAGGACAGTTGGGCCATCCAGAAGGAAGGCTGGTGAACCTTTGCTGCACTCTCTTTATGGTTATAATATCTTTGTTGAGATAAGGCAACCAAAACTGCGCACAATGTTCTGGGTGAGGTCTAACCAGGCTGTTGTACAATTGAAGCAAGGCTTCACTGCTCCTGTTCGCACATCCTCTTTTCATAAAGGCTAGTATTCCATTGGCTTCCCTAATAGCTTGCTGAACTGGCATGTTAGTGTTCAGTGACTTACTGAAAAGGCCAGGATAACAAGGTGTGGAGCTGGATGAACACAGCAGGCCAAGCAGCATCATAGGAGCAGGAAAGCTTCCGGAGGGTAACTTCTTCAGGTAGGCATCCTTAGAAGAGGCTTCGCAGTGGGGTTAAAATTGTATTAGAGGTAAGAGGCCACTTGGGTCCTTTGTGCACTTACACTTTCCAATATCTTACCATTTAAGAGATACTCAGCACATATGGTTCCCTTACCAGAATGGATAATCTCACATTTTTCCACATTATATTCCATCTGCCACGTTCTTGCACACTCACCAAGTATGTCCAAATCCTCCTGAAGCTGCTTTACATCTTCGTCACGACAGACATTCCCACGTTGCATCATTTACAAATTTGGAAATATTGTATTTGGTCCCTAACTCCAAATTCTTGATAGACTTTGTGAATAGCTGGGGCCCCAATGACTGATCTTTGTGGTATCTCACTGGTCACATTCTACCAAAGTGAGAATGACCCATTTATTCCTACTGTATGTTTTCTGTCTGTTAGCCAATCTTAATTCATGCCAGTACGTTATCTCCTATACCCGTGCTTTAATTTTTCTAACTAGCCTCCTGTGCAAAACTTTATGAAAAGCCTTCTGAAAAATTAAGTCTACTACTCCCCTTTTTTAGCTGACTTACAAGGTTGGTTGATTGAACTTCTTTTGAGGTTTTGCACCTTAAAGGAATGTAGAGTTTATCTAAGAGATGCAATAGCTCTTTAAAGACTGCCAATTGCCCATTTACAGTCATGCCTTTTAATGTATTTTCCGAATCCATCTCAATCAATTTGTGCCTTGTGCTTTCATACTTAAATTTAACATCTTTGTTTCAGAATGAACGACCTCACTTTCAAACATAGTGTAAAATTCTATTATGTTGTGGTCACTCATCCCTAAAGGTTCTTTTGTAACAAAGTTGTTAAATAGCATTTATTCATCACATTGTACTAGATCTGAAATAGCATCTCTTCTCATTGATTCCTGTCCTAGAAAGCCCTCCTTAACAAACTCCAGAAACCTCTCCACACGAAGTGCTGACTTGGTTTATCCATTCTATATGCAGAGCAAAGTCACCCATGATAACTGAGTTGTCCATGTTGCATCCTTCTCTCATCTTCTGATTGATAACGCACTGTGCTACCATTGCTACCTGGTGGCTTCCAATCAATGTCTGCTGCTTCTTAGTTGTACCCAAACAATTTCTGCACATTGTTCTTCCAATCTGAGATTCTCCCTTACCAACATACTGATCCCGTTCCTTATTATCAGTGCATTCCACCTCCTTTTCCCTCTAGTCTATCCTTCCTAAATGTTACAAATCCTTGAGCATTCAGTTCCCAATGCATCCATGTTTACCATCCACCTTGTGAATATTGCATGCATTCAGCTAGACTGCCCTTTGTCTTTTTAACATCATTCCTCTTTCGAAGTTTCCTCAATGCTTGGTTTTGATCTACTATCTTCTAGTCACCCTAACGTTTTTTGACTTCCTGTTAGCAATTTACTTCTTTCATGTTGCCCTTCAAATTGCCATCCTTCCTGACAAGCTCAGTTAAATGCAATCCAACAGCATGAGCAAATCTCCCTGTGAGAATATCAGTCCCAGCACTCTTACACATATCCTGCCCAGTTTATACAGGTCCTACCTGTCCCAGAACTCGTCCTGATGCCTCAGAAATCTGATGCTGTCCCTCCCATGTCAGTTCTCCAGGCACATATTCAATGAATTAATTCTGTTGTCCTAATTCTCACTAGAAAGTGGCACTGGGAGTAATTCTGAGATATCTGCTCTTGAGGTGCTGCATTTGAATTTCCTCCATAACTCCTTGAAATCTGCCTTCAGGTCCTCATTCCTCCTCCTATTGTGTTATTGGTACCAATGTGGACCATGACCTGTGGCTGATCCCTCTCTCCCATGAAGGATGCCCTGCAGCCACTCTGTGGCATCCTTGACCCTGGCACCAAAGAGGCAACATGTCTTCTTGGGGTCACGTTTACTGACACAGAAACATCTGTCTGATCCCCCAATAATGGAACTCGCCATCAGTGTTCCTGTTCCATTCTTCCTCCTCCTCCCCTGTCCAGCTGAACTACCCACGGTGTCATGGGTTCGGCTATGGCGCCACTGCCCTGAGGAATCCACCTCACCAGTTTCCAAAGTAGTTCCTGGCATTAATGTCTCTTGAAATGACAGCTTTTAATGGTCCCATCAATCCAGGGCAAACTAACTAATGGCTGCTCAATTAATAATAGCATTTGGAAGTGTCAGGGATGGTTAGTGAGGGAAATGGTAAAAGATGTTCCTTATGTAGTTGAAGAGACTGAAGTGAGGTGAGGACTGAGATAAGTGCTGGTGCAGAGGAACCATTGTCATCCTGGTGAAAATTTGGGGAGTTGGCAGCATTTACCAGAAACTGAATTGAACCAGTCAATTAAGAGCAGATCAAGGTTGTGAATTCTGTGAATAACTTATCGTCTGACAGCTCAGAATCAGACCCATTTCTGAAAGTCAGGAAATGCAGTGGAATACTCTGCATGTGCCTCAATAATTGTAGCTCTGAAACACACTCAAATCTCAACATTGTCCGGGTCAAAGCAGCCTACTTGATTGGTACCCCATCCACAATCTTAAATAGAATTTACTCCTGCCTCCACCCAGGTGGTCCACTGTTGAAGGATACCACCTTCAAGATCCACAGCAGCCTCTCACCAAAGCGCCTTTGACAGCACCTTCCAATCTCACAACCAATAAAGATAAGGGCAGTTGGTGCATTGAAACATCATCACCTGTAAGTTCCCCTCCAGGCCACCTGATCAACCCGACTTGGAAATATATCATTCATCCTTCACTGTTGCTCAGTGAAAATCCTAGAATTCCCTCCCTAACATCACTATTAATGTACTTGCACCACAGGACTGTAGCATTTCAAAAAGGTGGCTCACCATCGTCTTCTCAAAGACATTTATGAATGAGCGATAAATGATGGCTTTGCCTGACACCCACAACACATGAACAAATAAAAATATATCTGTATGGTACTGTGCTGCAACTGACTTAGGAATGTTTGATGCTGACTCTAAATCCGAAATGAAAAGTGCTCCATTTCTAAGCCCAAGCATTCCTCACTTTGATGAAAAGAAAGAACAAGACAGAAATAAATACTGACTGACATAAACTTTATTCATTTCAACAGGCAATCTCTAATCCAACCCTAATTATATTAATGATGCAGATAGTAGTTTAATTCTTTCAGGGATCAATAACATTTCTTTCAGGCTCATCATGGCTGGAAAATGGGTCAATTTATATTTCTGTTCTTTAGTGGGATGAGTTTTAGAGTTCCATTATAGGAAATCAGTGCTGCTAAATGAAATATTTTCTCATCTTATTACCTAGTAGGAATGGGCCAGGATGAAGCTGCATCAGATTGGTATCACTGTGAGCTGACAGCTGGAGTCAGTGAAAATACACCATTATTTTACAGACATTCTCACTTTATGTCAGTATCAATAGTTCTGATTCAGGCTCTGGATCTGAGTTCCCACTAACAAGAGACGTGGACATCTCCCATCCTTGTAATTGCTGTTTGAGTGAGTGTCTGGCATATGCTGTCTGTGTTTTCAATACATCTGGGTGATTTAGTTTACCGATAACACTGTAGTGAGACAAAGTTTGGCGAAAGAAATTTTGTTCCCTACATTGAATAACTTGAGGATGTCGTTTTAAGGTCTCTAAAATAGATTCCAAAAATTCACTTCTGTTATTTTTATTCCAAAACTGTGGAAGTTAAGCAGTGCATTCCTCTTTATCTATTATCATAGATCATAGAATCCCTACAGTGTGGAAACAGGCCTTTTGGCCCAACAAGTCCACACTGACCGTCAGAGCATCCCACCTAGACCCATCCCCTAATCGACACATCCCTGGACTCTATAGGCAATTTAGCATGGACAATCCACCCTAACCTGCTCATCTTCGGACTGTGGGAGGAAACCCATGCAGATATAGGGAGAATATGCCAACTCCACGTGGACAGTTGCCCAAGGTTGGAATTGAACCTTGGTCCCTAGCACTGTGAAGTAGCAGTGCTAATCACTGAGCCACCGTGCCACCCCAAATTATTATTATTATTCTGCTTAAGTTTGTACTTTGCAGTAAATACCAAGCCATTTGTGGGCCATCAGTATGCTTGAGTTTCCAAGGTGTGCTCTGTAGATAGGCCACCTTTGTGAGGCCACTGATTGCCGGTACCATCCTATGTACTTGTCTCGCACCCGACAACTGAAAAATTGAAGAGATGCCCAGGTCTTCTTTAAGCTTCAATCCAATTTCCCCTCAACCTCCCTAAAGGGAAAGACAGATCCAGATTATTTTTAAAAATCCATTAACCTGTCTTTGGGGGTCCTGCAGCTACTTTAACCCGGACCTATCATTCTTCATCAGCAGGTGAGGGCCGCATAATCCACCTGGAGGCTTTTTCTGTCTCAGAATGCCAGCCTCCTTGATACACTGAGTCTAGTCTCAACCAACAGAACAAGAAGGCAGTATAGAGAGTCAAAACAAGAACAAAACCAAAGTTGCTGGAAAAGCTCAGCAGGTCTGGCAGCATCTGTGGAGGAGAAAACAGAGTTAACGTTTCGGGTCTGGTGACCCTTCCTCAGAACAGTATAGAGAGTCCTTGCCCTTGGCTCTGCCCTCGTGGTTTTGCAAAGAGTGAACAGAGGTCTCACCCTTCACAAGGCTAGCTACAAACTCCAGAGTCATTGCATTCCCAGGATGTCCAACTTGCTCTTATTTTTCGACTGGATTCTGCCGCACTCTGAACACTGTTACATTGGGAATGTGGCAGAACATTTGAGGAAATTGAGCACGAATTGGCAGAGCTACATACTTGCTTGTGGGATCTTCCTGCCACTTCTCCCTACACTACAGCAGTGGCTATGCTTCAACAGTACTTGATTGGCTCTAAAGTTATTTTGACATCCTGAGGTTGTGACAGTTGCTATATAAATGCAAACCTTTTTCCCTTTCAAAACAACAACCTAAATTCCTTAATCACAAATCTTGTACTATATGGATACAAGGAGAGACAATTTGTAGACCACATGTTTTAAAAAGACAATTTAGAAATTTTGTCTTGACATAACTCAAACCTTCTTTTATTTGTTATTACTGTTCTTCTTAATTTGCCCCTTATGACATATTGCCTCTGCCCGCTACTACTGCTATCTAGAGGTTCTGCGCACAGAGGATTTGGACAAAGCATTTGAAACCTAAACATTTACAACAAAACTGGACATCTGGACCAATGGAAAATCAGTATCTGTGAACCGATCGGCAAACAGCCTCTGGGCCCAATGCAGTTACAAAGGCTAAACAGAGCGAGCATGTATATTGTAAAAGAATAAAACAGTTGAAAATTAGGAGGAAAGGCACAATCCAGGAAGTGAAAGCAAATATGGGAAAGTATATGAGAGACTGGGAATATAAACAAGTTAAGGAAGCTCCAGTCTGAGGAGAGTCAGGGCAGTGTAAAATTTTAATCGAAGGTGAGCATGGAGTTGTGGTGCTGGGACAATGGGATAAAGTCTAGAATAGAATAGCATATCCTTTATTGTCGTGTGTACAGAAGTACAGGAGGACGGTGAACAGTTTACAATGTTGCCCGAAGTGGCACCGTCTTGGATACAAAATGCCTATGTACAGAACTTAGATACAAAATAGAGAAATAAAGGGGGAAAAAAGGAAAATGTTACTTTACTGACAATTATTCATTGTTCAGTTAGAAAAAAAATGAGAGATGAAGTTAAGAAGATAAACATTACAGCCTTTCTATAAAAGCCCTACAGTAGATCAGTGCAGGTGGTTTTTATGTGTGGTCTGACCGGGCTCGCAAACAGCTGACCGTCTTCGCTGGTGGCTAGTCCAACAACCATCCCTGCTCTGCTCGGTCCTCCAGCCCACTGACCATCCCCACATCGCTCGGTCCTCCAGCCCACTGACCACCACAACATCACTCGGACCTCCAGCCCACTGACCATCCCCACATCGCTTGGTCCTCCAGCCCACTGACCACCACCACATCACTTGGACCTCCAGCCCACTGACCATACCCACATCACTCGGACCTCCAGCCCACTGACCATACCCACATCACTCAGTCTTCCAGCCCACTGACCACCACCACATCGCTCAGTCTTCCAGCCCACTGACCATCCCCACATCGCTCGGTCCTCCAGCTCACTGACCATCCCCACATCGCTCGGTCCTGCAGCCCACTGACCATCCCACATCACTC
>JAHRHZ010000027.1:4324606-4358797 GCA_024137785.1 Ginglymostoma cirratum
ATCACTCGGTCCTGCAACCCACTGACCATCCCCCATATCGCTTGGTCTTCCAGCCCACTGACCATCCCCACATCGCTCGGTCCTCCAGCCCATTGACCATCCCCACATCGCTCGGTCCTCCAGCACACTGACCATCCCCACGTCGTTCGGTCCTCTAGCCCGGTCTGTTCCTAGCATCCAGCTGGTTCTACATCGGGGAAAACACTATAAAGGCAACAACATGGAAAAAAAAAAACATAAAATAAACAGAAAAAGTGAGGAGCTCCAGTTGGAGTATTCTACTCTGCCACCATCTTGACTGGAAGTCTATTCCCAGCACATTGGAAGAGCTTGGCCATAGGTCATTGTATGGACATAGCCGCACACCACTCTGTATGAGCTGCTGCTCATGATTGTTATGGAGGGGCTTCAGGACCCTGGAGTGACCTTGTAATGATGGCACCGTGCTGCACATCATAGAATATAAATAGTACAGTGTGGGCAGAATTAGAACTTTCTGGAAGACTCATGAGCACAATGACACAAACATACGAATAAGATTGATTAGTCCTTATGTAATGTAACTTTATGTCAGAGCCAGGTATATTTGTGATTGTCATGTAAATCAGTATTTAATGTTAATGTATAATAAATAGTTATTTTGAAATCTAAGCCTGAAGACAGTTTCTTGTCTTCATTTTCCTCTTGGCCAGTCTGAGGAACCCAAACTCAAAATGCACAATGAAGGAGTGCTGAAGATTAATGCCACCAACCTCTTCAAGTAATGAGAACTACAGGCCTGTACCTGGATGAACACAGCAGGCCAAGCAGGTCTAGGCCCGAAACGTCAAGCTTTCCTGCTCCTATGATGCTGCTTGGCCTGCTGTGTTCATCCAGCTCCACACCTTGTTATCTCGGATTCTCCAGCATCTGTAGTACCTATTATCTCAGAACTACAGGCCTGTTTGGTGTAATGTGGTAGAGGGAAAACATTTACCACTCGAACTAGAAGACACTGTTGTAGGAAACAAGATTTAGTTTATTGTATGCTAGCAATTAATTACAGGTTACATGACTATGGAAGGCAATGCGACAGAGACCTTGAGAGAGATCAGATGTGAGGAATCACTCCTTCAAGACCCTCAGCAGCTTAGCCAACAAATCCATAAGACAGCAAGATAGTGGGCAGTGCTTATGGTACTCAGTGTTAAAGTTTTCAGATCCATGTACTACATTGGCGATGTGCTGAATGGTTGATTATGTGCAACTGCTGTCCCGTACTGTAGTATTGATCCTGCACTGTAATATTGGGAAATCCTGCAAATAACCATTCTTGTCAGACCTGTTATTCCAGTGCAGGCTCTTCATCTAACTTCAGGCTACAGTCCTAGGTTACTTTTAAGCAATATTTACCAACACACAATACAGGATGGGAGGAATACAGAGCAGCATGCTTTGAGTTGTATTATTGCAGGCCTGTTAATCCAGAGACCCAAGTAATGTTCATGGGGACCAGGACTTGAATCCTGCCACAGCAGATGGGGTCATTTGAATTCAATAAAAATCTGGAGTTGAGTATAATGATGACCCTGACATCATTGCTGATTGTCAGGGGGGAAACCCATCTGGTTCGCTAATTCCCTGCAGGGAATTAATCTGCCATCCTTTCTTGGTCTGACCTACATGTGTCTACAGACCCATAGCAATGTGACTGACTCTTAACTGCATTCTGGGCATTTAGGGATGGACAATAAATGCTGGCCTGGCAAGCTATGCCCTCAATCTGTGAATGAATTTTTTTTTTAGAAAAGTCAGGTTCCAACCTTCCGACAGAGCACTGTCACATGCTAACTGAGGTCACAGTTACATCACAGCTCACCTCAGAAGCTCATCTACATATTCATTAAACCCCAATCTCGACAGTGTGAGCTTCTTCCTCCCGAATTTCCAAATCAGAAGAAAGATACATTGTGCCATGTGACCCATCCTGTAATATTGTTGTATCATGTGATGCCTACTGCAGTCCAATTTGTCATGTGTTTCGCAATATGGTGATTTTTAATCCTGCCTAAGTATAGTAACATATGACACATGCTGCATTTGTTCAAACCAACTTTGAAGTTAATGATACAACTCAAAGTGTTCATTAAAACTCCATATCACTGTTCAACATACTGCCAGGTGATATTTTGGCTCTAAATAGTGAAGAAAACTTTACACACGTCTATTAGAAAGAAAATGCTACATGTCTGGTAACAACCCTGCCTTTAGTTTCAGTTATCAACCAAAGTTTTTAAGCTTGACTCTGAAGGCTATGAATATTATCAGAACTCTATATTGCATTAGCACTTTGTAATTTACTGTCAGCCTTTTCCTTTCATTCATATGCTTGAACAAACATGACATTAGCATTTTGTGTACGTGTGTGTTTATTTTCCCAGTTATAGTTTATTTAAAGGTAGTTTTTAAAGCAATAAAGTTATCACATATTTACCAGAATTGACAAAAATGCTGGGTACATCTGAAAATATATAAACAAATAGAAGTATGAAAATATAAACATAAAGATATGAAATTCTGAAAGGGCTGGATAGACTGGGTGCACGGAGGATATCAGCCTCGGTGGCTACAACAACGGGTCATAGTTTCATCACATGGGGTCTACCATTTCAAAATGGGATGACAAGAAATGTATTCACTCAGAGTGGTGAACCTGTGGGATTCTCTACCACAGAATGTTAAAGGTTGTGAAGTCACTGAATGTATCTAAGAAAGAAACAGATAGATTTATAGAGGCAAAGGGTATCAAGGGGTATGGGGACAGAATGGGAGTGTGGCTTTGAGACAGAAGATCAGCCATATTGAATGACAGAGAGGTCTCAATAGAATTAGAGTTAGTTTTATTGTCAAGTGTACACAAGTTGCAGAAGAACAGGAATACAATGAAAAGTGTACAGTATCGCCAACACATGGCGCCACCTTAGGTAAAAAACAGAGAAAATAAAGAAAAAAGGTGACATATATTGCTGATTTGCATAGTATAAGTTAGGAAAATAAGAAATAAAGGTAAAAAGTTAGATCTTAAAATCTTTGTACAAGACCTTCCATGTGTTCCCAAACAATAACCATTTTCACTCTGGACCCAGTGACTGCCGTCCCTGCCCTGCTCTGGCTGGGTGGCAGTCTGTATTCTGCTCCATAGATCAAATGGCCTACACTACTCTTTCTAAAATTAATGTTGACCTCATTTAAGGCCCTGGTCTTTGTTACCCTTTCTGACAATCATTCTCGCTGCTGTAAATAAATACTTCCTTCACATTTCCCCTCTTGTGCTCCATTGCCCAAATACGCCCAAGAAGGCCTGAAAGAACTACGGATGCTGTTAATCAAAAATTGCTGGAAAAGTGACCCTTCCTCTGAGGATTCGAAATGTTAACTCTGATTTCTCTCCACAGATGCTGCGAGACTTGCTGAGCCTTTGCAGCAATTACTATATTTGTGTACCCAAGAAATAATGTTTCAGAATTCATTTCTTCATAAGCCTATACATTACTCATTGACCTCTATAAAGTTCAGTCTGAGGCAGCTTTCAAGTGCTTCCTGACAGCTGATCCCTTGGTCACCATTATCAACATCTTTGCTTTTCCTTAGCCTTGCCTCCAAGATCTGGGTTGCTGCCTTGTATTGTGGCAAACAAAACTGCATGCAATGCTCCAGATGTGGTTTGAGCAGCTATATAGTGACTCTGGGACTTGAAGTCAATGGGCATACTCCATTGCTAGGGACTCCGAGCCCTTACAGGATTACTGGTCAGGAAATTAAGACTGCTATGTTAGATTTCCCATGTATTAGACCTTCCAAAGTGTGTTGCCTTGCATTTGTCTAGATTAAGTTCCATCTGCCATTTCTCTGCCCAAGTCTCCAGCCTACCGATATCCTGTTGTATCCTATGGCAATCCTCCTCAGTATCTGCAGCTCACCCAATCTTTGTGTCATCAGCAAATTCACCCTCCTCCAAATCATTTATGTATATTACCAACAACAGGGGCCCCAGCATTGATTCCTGTGGAACACCACTAGTCACAATTCTCCAGTCAGATAAATACCCTTCCACTGCTACTCTCTGTCTTGCATGACCAAGCCAGTTCTGTGTCCATCTTACCAGCTCACCATAGATCCCATGTGCCTTCACCTGTCAGCTATTGCCACTTGTTTTCCATCTCCTGCTATGTTGACTTCAAAATCCTCATCCAGAGCTATGAATTCACAACGGCATATAGTGCAAGCTACCACTGCAAACTCCTGAACTTCTATCCACCATCTGGACCCTCGGCTATTCTCGATGAGTACCACTATGTAGAACCCTTTCCTTTATTCCTAACTTTAGTGACAATGCTTTTACTCACAACTGGCCTTGTCATTTAGAACTTTCACTTGGCTTTACCTCAGCCTTCTTTTCAGGATTTAATCAAAGCCTAAGTAAAAATAGAAAATCAGTCATGATCTTATTGAATGGTGGCGCAGGTTCGAAGGGCCGAATGACCGACTCTTGTTCCTATTTCTTATGGTCTTATAGTTCTAAATTGTTAGAGAAACTCAGCAGGTCTGACAACATCTGTGGAGAGAGAAACAGAGTTCTGAAGGGGAATCATATTTTACTTGAAACATTAATTCTTATTTGTCTCCACAGATGGTGCCAGACCTGCAGAGCATCTCCAGAACTTTCTATTTTTACCTAAGATATACAGTATCTGCAGTATTTTGCTCTCATTTGTCCAATGCTTTCTTCTCAGCTTGACCTTTTCGGGTTCTCCCTTAACTCTGCTTTCAATCCTGGTCTAGCAGCAGGCTCTCCTGATTTCTGAAACAATAAAAACAGAAATTGCTGGAAAAGATCAGCAGGTCTGGCAGCATTTGTGGATACAAATCAGAGTTAACATTTCGGGTCGAGTGACCCTTCCTTAGACTCTTCGTCTCCTGGTTTCTGAAAAGCTTTAGGATATTCCGTTCCATTTAAAGATGTTTTATAGATGTTGTATTTTCAGCCTGGCATGTCTTTGTATTGAACCTTCAGCTCTCATTAATCAAGGCAGACGAATATTTGTCAGGTTCTCATTGTAATATCTTGGCTTCGACATTTGCGTTCTCATTCATGAGAATTTATATATTCTGCACTGAGACTGATACCTGCCCAGAAAGACAAATCACTTGAAACAAATAAATACAACTATATTCACTTGTCCTCTAACCAGAGCAATGGTTTTGTCCTGCGAAAAACAGTAAAACCAGTAAATCCAAGCAGAAATAACTTTGGACCTGAGTATATCAGCAGAGATCAACTATGACTAGCTTGTGATTTACCAGAAACAAAAACAGAAGTTGCTGGAAGCTCAGCAGGTCTGGCAGCATCTGTGAAGAAAAAGTCAGAGTTAAAGTTTTAGGTAAATTTCTGAGGAAGATGTCACTGGATCTGCTGAGTTTCCAGCAACTTCTGTTTTTGTTCCTGATTTGCAGCATCCACAGTTCTTTTGATTTTTATTTTGTGATTTACTAAAGACAGGTTGCCTGGGAACTGGGGCCTCACTGCTGGGTTCACTCTCACTCAGTCAGTCACCTTGTGCACTCACTTGTCTCTCAGCCTGCCTGAGCCACTTCCAGCTAATCACCCACTTACCCTTACATCACTCATTCAGTCACTCACTGTCACCGTCACTCACTCAGCCTCAGGCACTCATTCACCCGAGCACCACTCACTCAGTCACTCAACCTCACTTGATCACTCACACACACTCAGTCACCCTGACTCATTCACTCAGCCACTCACTGTCACTCACTCAGTCATTGATGTGTCTAAGGAAAAGGAAGGATCTCCAAACAGTCCCTGGAACTTTCCCACCTCCTCAGATTCCCTTTGGTCGAAGATTTTCATCTTTCCCTTTAGCCAGTTCCTGATCCATGTCCACGTTGTGCTTTTAATACTTTTTTTTCAGTTTGTAAAGGAGTCTTTCATGTTTATCAGAGTCTTTTAGAGATCCAGGCACATTACACCACATGGCTTTGATTCGAGGTATAACTTCTTCAAAAGGAAACAGCAGTGTTGTAATTTGAGCGTGAGGTACAATTGCAATGTGCTTGCCTTCAGTTACTCTCTTCATTATTGTAGTAGCCACATTTAAAACAAACAGGTCAGTATCTTTGTTAAATCATAAGACCATATGATGTAGGAGTGGAAGTAGGCCATTTGGCCCATTGAGTCTGCTCCGTAGCTGTAATGATAATCCCCACTCCACTTTCCTGCCTTCTCCCTATAACCCTCACTTCCTGTACTGATTAAAAATCTGTCTATCTTAGCCTTGAATTCACTTAATGACCTAGCCTTGACAACCCTGTGTGGTAAAGAATTCCATAGGTCCACTACCCCGAGAGAGAATAAAATCCTTCTCATTTCTGTCTTAAATGTGTGACCCCTTATTCTGTGCCTCGCCTCTCCTACATGGGGTAGTAAAGTCTCTGCACTTACCCTGTCAAACCCCCTATGAATGTTATATGTTTCATTAAAGTTGTCTCTCATTCTTCCAAACAACAATGAGTACAGGCCCAATCTGCTCAACCTCTCCTCATTAGGCAGTCCCTCAACACTAGTGATCAATTTAGTGAGCCCTTTCTGGACTGACCCCAAAGCCACCATGTCTTTCCTTAGGTAAGGGGCCTAAAACTGTTTACTGTATTCTTAACTAGTGCCTTGTTTAATTCTAGCAAAATGTCCTTACTTTTATAGAAGGAAAGCAGAGATAATGTTTCGGGTCCAGTCACTTCTTCAGTTTCAAAGAAGAGACTGTGGACCCAAAATGTTAACTCTGCTTTCTCTCCACAGATGCTGCCAGACCTGCTGAGTTTTGTCAGCAACTTTTGTTTCTGTTTCTGACTTTCAGTGTCCACAGTTCTTTTTTTCTTTTTTGCTCCTTTTTTTGTACTATATTCGCTTTGAAATTGAGACCAACATTCCATTTGTCTTCCATATTACCTGCCAAACTTGGATGTTAGTATTTTTTTGTGAGGACTGCCAAATAAATCTCTCTTATGCTATAGCTTTCTGCAATCACTGTCCACTTAAAGAATAGAGGAGCTGAATATTATTTAAATCAAAGTGTATTATCTCACATTATCCAACATTATGTTCCATCTTCCAAGTTTTTACCTGAATTAATTCTAGGAAGGCCATCATTAAGTCATCCTTTATTTACATATGCATAGTACATGACACTGACCCAGCTAGCTCAGAGCTGGATCCTAGAGTGAACAGAAACCCTGACACATTTGTTTATATCTGTCAGCCAGGGCTCCCTGACTGGGCCAGATTAACAGTCCAGTTCAGGGAACTCATATTCTATGAGGTCCACCAGGTTGATCTCATTTCAATTACCAGCTCACTTAACCTGTCTATATCCCTCTACAAATTGAGCAAAAAAGAACTCGAGAAAGATGTATCAAACATTTAACTGTACAGTACAAAGGCATTAATTCAGGGCTTCTGAGATTAGCCAGCCAAAAGCTATCTATTCCCCAGGCCTGCTTTTCTCCCAGTTATTAGCTTATTTTCATCCAGCTGCTTTTCATGTGTGCTTCCTCACTATTGAGACCTCATAACGGAATGCAGCCAATACATTTTATAGCACAGTTGTAATGTTGCCAGTGTTCACTGATTACGCAATGGTTTGGGAGATGTCAGTAGGGAGAGAAAGGAAAAGAAAGAGTTTAATTTGTGTAGCACCTCAAAGAATTTTATAGCCACTGATGTCCATTTAAAATGTAGTTGCTGTTGTAATGCAGGGAATGCGACAGACAATTTATGAATGGAAAGCTCCCACAAACAGCAGTGAGATAATGGCCAGATCATCTATTTCTGTGTTGTCAAATGAATGATAAATATTGGGCACAACACTGGAGATATCTCCCTTCTTCCTGAATATGTTATCTTAAAAATATAGAAGTACAGACTCAGTTTACACGTTCTGTTGGATTTAAAAGTCTGATATCAATATTTCAAGTCAGAGCAGGGAATTTTGTCACTGCCCAGATCACCATTCCTTCAATGACACTCCAAAATACACATTAACAGAACCTTCGTCTCTTTGATATTGATGGAATCTTGCTGCGGATAGATTGCGTGCTGTCTTTACCTACAAAACAACAATGTCTGCACCATAATTTGTGTGGCCCGCCTTGTTACTAAGAAATGTGACAAGGTCCTACATAAATGCATGCCTCCTTTATTCACCAGAATATGTCTTTCTATTGTGGTGAAGCTATAGTGACCAGTCCAAAGCGCTTTGCAGTGGGTAGGGACTGAGAATTTCTGTAGCTAGCAAGCCACAGTGAAGGAAAATTGATGTCATTCCAAAGAGATATGGCATAGAACTAATTGAATGTTGGAGTCTTAGTTTGTAGCCTAAGAAAACATGGAACAAAGAAAGAAACCTATTAGTGGAGACAAATCCACAATCCATCCTGCCATTCACTTCAGCCCACTTCGGACCCTTCCCAGGGGAAAATGAATTCAATATCTCTCTTAGACTCTTGTCTTCTAAATTCAGCTTGGATGGTTCCATACTCTCATGGTCCTTTATAGGACAAAAAAAATGTTTTTGAATGTATGTTATCAGGTAGCAATGGAAATTGTAATTTTCATTGGCTGAAATAAAATGCTACAGGTGCTGGAAATCCGAAGTAAAAACAGAAAATATTGGGGAGTCTTAACAGGTCTAGTAACATCTGTGGAGAGAAGAAATGGAGTTAATGTTTCAAGTCTAGTATGATTCTTCTTCAGGTAAATTACAACATTTAAAAGGCATCTGGATGGGTATATGAACAAGGAAGGATTTAGAGGGATATGGGCCAAATGCTGGCAAATTGGACTAGATTAATTTAGGATATCTGGTTGGCATGGACAAGTTGGTCTGAAGGGTCTGTTTCCACGCTTTATGATTCGAAGTGAAGAGAGAGGTGGAAAAGTGATAGCTTTTATACTTTAGATAAATGTGGGCGGGAGAGAGTGGAACAGAGAGAGGTCAGAGAAGGTTAGGGGATGAGGGAGATTAAAGGTCGCTGGTGTCATAGAGCAAAAAGCAAAGGGAGAAGTGAGATGGACCCCAAGTAGGTGCTAATAGCAGAATACAGGTCAACTCCACTGAAAGCAAAACCAAGAAAACCAGAAAATGAGAGGGAAGTTGGAAGGGGCAGAGTGGGAGGTTGGGGAAAACAAAGTAGAGGACAGATAGAGTACAGAGTTGAACTCAGTGTTGAGTCCAGAAAGTTGTAATGTGCCTACATAGAAAATAAGATGTTCTTCCTCCAACATACATTGGCCTTCAGGACAACATTGCTTCAGAGCCAGGACAATAGGTTTTGTGTAGACCCTTTCTGAGAGTGTGTCACATGTGAGGTAATAGATAGGCTGAAGTACATTGCAAGGTTGTAATACAATTGAAGGATTCTAATGAGGTTGTAAACTGCCAGAGTTTAGCTCGAGTTCAGTCAGATATGGCTCAAGTGAACAGTGTGGGAATTAGTAATCTAACACTGGTGCACTCAAAGATGCCCTTTGGAGTGTGAGGATAAGGGTTGTTGTCAGAGTAATAGAGAAGAGCTCTGAACTGTATCTGACCTAAATTATACAAAAGAGCCTTTCTCGTCTGCTAAATTGATCAATTTTTCTTGAATCATTTCTGCACTTACATATGCCTATCAGTGCTCATTAACAAACAAAATGACACACCTTCATTGGAATGTTTCGAAAGGATTATCATATAAAAGATCAGGTCCAGGGATATTTGCTGATCTTGTGTTTTTAAAAAGCTGAGGGAATTAATGTCAGAGAAATTAATAAAATTATACTTTAAGGTTCGTATGAACCTGATTTCTAACTTGCTATAAAAAATGAGGAACACTGTCAATGCTAAAGAGGAGGCAGCTTAGCTCGTGGTCCTATCGGTATTATATCTGTATTATATAGCATTTGGCAATGGAGAACTTGCTGGTGTCATCGAGTATAAAAACAAACTGCATTGTCTCAGCAATATTGAGGAAGCTGTCAGCTGCGATGATGAGTAGCACAGGGAAAACTGAGTTTGATTGGATCTGACCCACCATGCATATGACCTGGGAGAGCTGGGATGAGAAGGTTTAATTAACTCGATACTTTGATGAAATTTTGTGCTCAAAATAGAAGAAGACAGTAACAATAAAAGGCTAGAGTTGTTAATTTGGAATTCCTGGCTCGGTGAGCTATTGAGTAACCGAACTTTAACTCAACCATAAGGTATTTCTTTCCCTATTTATTCACAGTCCAGGGATGTTGTTCAGTTTAACAATCTTACTATGATTGACAAAATCTCCAAAAATATTTGTTTATGAAGTGGCAAATCAGCACTATCAGTAGATATTTATGATGAGTTTATTTTATTTTTAAGTGATCACAATAGATAGACAAATATATTGAGATGAAGACTCTTATCTTCCTGAAGCGTTTGTCATTCTTTAGAATGCTGCACTTACCTTGTTGGACATGGTGATTACTGCCTCCTGGTTAGTATTCCCGGTTAACATGGGCTAAATCTTACATTTTTTGGCTAAATGTGAGTTGCGTTGAGTTTTTTTGGAGGGATTCTTGTTGTGTGGCTCATTCAAGTTTCTTGCTGTATTTTATCAAGCTAGCCGAATTAACGACTTACCCTGTTTGATGGTGTCTGTCATGCCTGGCTCTATCACCACTTTCTTTTATTCAAGTATAAGGTATGGACGTCGCTGGCTAAGTCAGCATTTATTGCCCCGTCCCCAATTACCCAGGGGCAGTTTAAAAGCCAACTACATTGCTGTGGGCCTGAAGTCACATGTAGGCCAGACCAGGTAAGGATGGCAGTTTCCTCCCCTAAAGGATATTAGTGAACCAGATGGGTTTTTCCTGACAATCAGCAACAGACTCTTCATTCTAGATTTCTTTTTGGTGAATTCAAATTCCACCAATTGCCATGGTGGGACTCAAACCTGGGTCCTCAGAATACCGTCTGGGTCTCTGGATTAATAGTGTAACGATAATACCACTAGGCCATCGCCTCAACATAGAGTCACAGAGTCATAGAGCTGCACAGCCTGGAAACAGACCCTTCGGTCCAATTCATCTATGCTGACCAGATATCCTAAATAAATAATTACAGGAAGGATGTGGAAGCATTGGAAGGGGTGCAGAGGAGATTTACCAGGATGTTGCCTGGTCTGGACCAAAGGCCTTATGAGGAAAGGCTGAGGGACTTGGGTCTGTTCTCATTGGAGAGAAGAAGGCTAAGAGGGGATTTAATAGAGACATACAAAATGATCAGAGGATTAGATAGGGTGGACAGTGAGAATCTTTTTCCCAGGATGATGACGTTGGCTAGTACGAGGGGGCATAGCTGCAAATTGAGTAATGATAGATTTAAGACAGATGTCAGAGGCAGGTTCTTTACTCAGAGAGTGGTAAGGGTGTGGAATGCCCTGCCTGCCAATGTAGTTAACTTAGCCACATTAGGGGCATTTAAACAGTCCTTGGATAAGCATATGGATGATGATGGGATAGTGTAGGGGGTGGGCTTAGATTAGTTCACAGGTCGGTGCAACATCGAGGGCCGAAGGGCCTGTTCTGCATTGTATTGTTCTATGTTCTATGTTCTATCTAGTCCCTCTTTAACATCTGCTGTTCCTAGAACGACTTGCCACTCACTGGGTATCTGTTGAAAGACTGGCATCCCTGCTGCCCAGGACATGTGTAAAAAGGCCACAGTGCAGCTGGATTAGCATTGGCATTCCGAATCTGCTCTTCTCCGTTATGGATATGTTTGGAACATGCTAGATAAGGGGAAGATGGCACTGCGATGCTCCAACTGGATGTCCTGGTCAAGGGTGGTGCAGAGAGTGGAATCCTCTTGCCAGAGGAATAGCAAAGGAAGCACAAGTTTCCCTTTATGAAGCCATGCTGAATTTACTTGGGCATATTATTTATTTCGAGATGCTTTGCTTTTATATCCTTTATAACAACATTTAAGATTTTCCTGATAACAAACATGAAGCTAAGTGGCCTATAGTTTACCTGCCTTTTGCCTCCTTCCCTCTTAAAAATGAATGTGTTACATGGGCAGTTTTGCAATCCTCTGGAACATTTCCAGAATCCAAGGATCCCTGGAAAATTCCAACCAATTGCACTATTGCTGTGACTACTTCTTTTGATATCCTAGGCTGCATTGTAGCAGGTCCAGCAGATTTATTGGTCTGTAGCCCCATTAATTTCCTAGCACTTTGTCTCTTGTGATAGTTATTTCATCTCATAGAGTCAAAGATTTATACAGCACTGAAACAGAGCCTTTGGTCCAACCAGTCCGTGCCAAACGTAATCCCAAACTAAACTAGTCCCATCTGTCTGCTCCTAGCCCATATTGCTCCAAAGCTTTCCTATTCATGTACTTATCCAAATGTCTTTTAAATATTGTGAATGTACCCATCCATCACTCCCTCAGGAAGTTCATTCCACATGCGGACCACTCTCTTTGTAAAAATTTGCCCCTCCTGTCTTTTTAAAATCTCTCTCCTCTCACCTTAAAAACGTATCCCCTAGTCTTGGAAACCCCCAACCTAGGGAAAAGACGCCTACCATTAACCCTATCTATATCCCTCATGAATTCTTCTTTTGCTCCTTGAATACTTAGTAATTTTAACCGTGGTGTCATTTAACAGGTCATTATTCAGCCTGCACACCTTCCAATGTAAACATGGAAGCTTCCTGTACATGAAAGGGGAAAGACTTACAGGAAAGAGCGGATGTGTGGGTCTAATTGAGTAAATCTTCCAAAGAACAGGTACAGACATGATAAGCCAACATTTTCCTTTGGTGCAGTACAGTTCTATTTTTTTCTCATTGCTCTCCAGTTCAATGCTAAGAGTCTGTGCTCGAACATAATACGGAATTTAAACATTATGAGAGAGATGCTTATTAAAACAAAAGTGAGGAGAAAGTAAACAGAAAATAAATTAGGATACACAAGAGAACTATTAAGAATAACTGACTAGGTTGGTGTATTTCAGTGGTGAGGTCAGTCCCTTTAGGCCCTATTCCTCACTTTCTCTCTTGCTCGTATTGGATTAGTGCCAGTCAATAAATGGCCTTTATCTCTATATGCAGTCTCTCACACTCTTGCTAGCTTGAGTAAGCGAGCTGGACAAATGCCAATCTATTATGAAGCCTGCCTCAATAGGGCCTGCTACACATTTCATTATTTTCTTCATTCATTCATAGGATGAGGGCGTTGCTGGCTAGGCCAGCATTTATTGCCCATCCCTAATTGCCCAGAGGGCAGTTAAACGTCACTCACATTGCTGTGGGTCTGGAGTTACATGTCAGCCAGACCAGGTAAGGATGGTAGTTTCCTTCCCTAAAGGAAGTGAACCGGATGGGTTTTTTCCGACAATTGGTAATGGATTCATGGTCATCATTAGATTCTTAATTCTAGGTATTTACTGAATTCAAATTCCACCATTTGCCGTGGCAGGATTCAAACCTAAATCCCCAGAACATTACCTGGGTCTCTGGAATAACAATCCAGCAATAATACAACTAGGCCGCTGCCTCCCGTGAATAAACAGCCAGGCAAATACCAATCTGTAATGAAACCAATCTCTGAAGACTCCATTTCCACACTCTGTCCCTCTCTCACTCTCCCCCTCGCTTTTCCTCTCTGTCCTTCAGAAACTGAAGAAAATAAGGTATACATAGGATTCCCATCTCTGTGAATCTCTATTATTTAGCTCTGTCTGCTGCTCAGTAAAAAAGCAAGAAAATCATTTTCAATTTCAGCTCATACTCTTTAAATGCAAAGTAAGTAGAAAATCTTGCAAAGTTTAGACCTCAAAAGGAGGCCATTCAGCCTATTGTATTTGGATATAGTTTTGGCTGGCAATGATGAAAAGCAGAAAGACTGATCAACATGTTAGTCGTGGGCCTCAGTTTTTGGCAACTCTTGCCATCTATTGAATCTGGACATAATGGCATAGGTGGGGACCACTTGGCCCATTGGGTCAATGCTGGCTCTCTGTTTAGCAACTCAATCATGACTAGCTCCCCACTCGACACACAGTCCAGCAAGTTTATTTCCCTGACATCCAACTTCCTCTGTGAATTATTGATACTCTGTGCTCCACCACCCTCATAGACAGATGCTCCAGGTCATTAGCAGCTACAGCGGGAAGATGTACTTTTTCACCCCTCCCTCTCAACCCCCTCGTTTCTCTCGACTAAAATACTACATCTGTGTTTCCTGTTCCATGGACCATTTTTCAAAGAAAACAGAATTATAATTTGGATTGATGACACTCTGCTACTTTCCCTAATTAGTATGATATTGTCTAAACCTGCCTTAGGACAACAAAGTGGGAGACAACTCTGGTTGTAGTGATCCAATTGAACCCACTGATGACAGTTCATTGGGACTAAAGGATAATAAGTGGAAAGAATCTAATAAATGTAGATTAAAGCTGTTAAAAAAGCTACTAAGCAAACGTAAAGAAAGATAATTAGCATCAATAAAAGGACCTACTGAAGTCTGAATGCTCCAGGAATGCCTCACCCTACCATTTAATACATTTAATTTCCCAGAACTGTCAACTATCACCTTCAAGCGTACAGATGCACAGAGAGAGAGAAAAATTACAGATCTTGAAATTTTAATTTGCAATCATGGCTGTTAGAGCTATTTTATTATTTATTATTATCACATGGGATTATAGTTTAATGCAAGTCTACTTACCACCCATAATATGAAGTATCAGTATGTGAAGGAATTAATTTGCATTTATAATATCTCTTGCTGTCATCCTGAAGCACTTCACATGCAGTTAATTAATGCTTTTTGGGTGACAAACATGGTCACTGATTTGCACACAGGAAGATCCCATAGTCAGCAAGTGAGTAACCTGTTAATTTGTTAGAACCGCACAGAGGCTGATATTGCCTAATATATTAGCTACCTGTCACATTGCTCTAATTGGGAAAACAGATGTGGTTAATCGTGCATTTGATTAGTTAGTTAGAAAATGAGTCATAGACATCCTGGATCTTTTAATTGATGCCAATTATCATTACAGTGGTTCACCCACGACCTTTGGGGTAGCTTTAATGCACATAAAATGGACAGTCTCTTTCTCTGCCTTTGTCTGCCATTGATGAAGTGCCATGAAGGGGCTCATTTAGATTCCTGCAGATGACACAGTGCTGAATTTTGTGGGGCATCAAGGTATTGTCACTTGGGATCAAAGCTGGGGAGAGGTCAAACTGCTTTTCTGATTAGTGGAAGCCAGACCAGGATCTACTCTGTGGATGGATCCAATGGTGTGGCTGCTCCAAGGAATGCAAGATTTATTAAACATAGCTGCCCAACAACCCTAGCCTGGGAAGGATTAGCTGGCCAACCAGGGAAGGGGGACAGGAGCACATCAGCAACATGGTTAATGGTGGTCAAAGCTGAGGCCATTCCTTAAGTGTGAGGGGATCCCTGAGACTGTGTCACCCTGTGAGAAGAGCCACTGTGACGGTGTCACTCTGCGCAGGGAGTCCCTGAGACTGCGTCACTCTGCGCAGGGAGTCCCTGGGACAGTGTCACTCTGCGCAGAGGGTCGCTGAGACTGTGTCACTCTGGGCAGGGAGTTTCTGAGACTGTGTTACTCTGGGCAGGGAGTTCCTGGGATTGTGTCACTCTGGGCAGGGAGTTCCTGGGACTGTGTCACTCTGGGCAAGGAGTCCCTGGGACTGTCACTCTGTATAGAGGGTCACTGAGACTGTGTCACTCTGGGCAGGGAGTTCCTGGGACTGTGTCACTCTGGGCAGGGAGTTCCTGAGACTGTGTCACTCTGCGCAGGGGCCCATGAGACTGTGTCACTCTGGGCAGGGGCCCATAAGACTGTGTCACTCTGTGCAGGGAGTTCCTGAGACTGTGTCACTCTACGCAGGGAGTTCCTGGGACTGTGTCACACAGTGCAGGGGAGCCCTGTGACAGTGTCATTCTGTCTTGTGGGTTCGTGAGACTGTGTCAATCTGTGCAGGGGATCTCTGAGTTTGCATCACTTTGAGCAGGATGTCCTCCAGAACAGATGGGCTTTGATTTGTGAGGAGGAGGGTCCTAACAAAGTGAGATAACGATGAATATGAAATCTTATTTCAAAATCCAGGCAAAAATTGCTCACACCAGCTACCCAAAGCATTTGCAATTCAGTCCAGTGGGAATAGATCACCCGACAAAACTTGAAGGTTGACACAGCCTTTTCCTTCATTGCTGTCTCTCCACCTCTCTTCAACATTCTCCCATTCCACCATTCATCTTCGCTCTCCCTCAACCTCCCCTTACGCTCCACATCCTTCCCTGCATTTACTCTTCTCCTCTATTTCATCATCACTTCATCTGCTGTCTCTGTTCCTGCCTCCAACTTCCCCCTTCCTTTTACCTTCCAACCGCCCTCCCCTCCTCTTCTCCACCTTGTTTTTCTGTCCTTCTCTCCTCTGCTCCCCCCTGCCCCCACCTCCACCTCTGACCCTCCAAATCCTGCTCTGCGCCTTTCCCTTCCATCCTCCCGTCTTTGCTTTCCCCGATCCTGGATGGATTCTCTGTCCCAGCTGCTGCAGATGTTGCAGTTAGATGTTGCTGTGTGTAAATGCAGCCCTAACCTGATGGCAGAATGTGAAGCTTTGATCATCCAGTGTAGTTGCCTGGTAACTGAGCATGCCAGCTGTGCATGCGTTTGAAGTCACCGTACCTGTTTCTCCTCGCTCAGTGTCCTGTGTGATTAGAATATTAATCTCTGCAGAGGTCACACGAGTACCTGTGATGACTCTACAGAACAGGAGCGTGTAGACTCTCCACACCCTGTGTGCAGATGGGGCTCTCCCTCCTCCTGAGTCAACTGCTCACTGATAGCCTCCAGTGAGCGAGGTGGGGGTTTGAGGGGTGGGCATTCTGGAGGGTGAGGTCACCCTGCTGGCTTGCTCTGGAGTTTCTAGGAATTAACGACAGATCTGCAGAAAGCTGACTGTGAGTAAACATGAGAGAAAAATCTTCATGGCCACAAGTGAAATCATCTTCATTTTTAAAAGTTTCAATGCTTTGGTTATTTGCTGTCAACGTATGGGATGGAAGAAAAAAGGCCTTTAACTTCCAATCACCAGTAAAGATTGGACTTAAGTCCTCAGATGAAACAGTCTATTCATCCCATTTAATCTAAGCTGATGTTTACACTCCCCACAAGCCTCCTCCAACTCTGTTTCACCTCCCATTATCAGCGTAGCCTTCTGTGAGAATCTCCCTCGTGTTTGTCCAGCTTTCCCTTCAATGTACCTATGCTCTTCAGTTCAGCCACTCCCTGCTGTTGTGAGTTCCACAGTCCCACTGACCTGTGTTTTTACCCAAAGTTTATTCTTTGGGACGTGGTACTGTGAGCAAAGCCAGCATTTGATCCCCTTTCTAATTGCTCTTGAAGGGATCGGCTGGCTGAGTCATTTCAGAGGCAATCACATTACTGCAGGCCTAGTGTCACATTTAGGCCAGACCAGTGAAGGATGGCAAATTTCTTATTGATGATCATTTCATGGTCACCATTGTCAAGATAAGTTTTCAATTTTGGACTTGACTAAATGGGTTCAGCTGCCTTGGTGGGATCTGTTCCCATGCTGCTCGGAAATTAGTCAGGATCTCTGGATTACCAAACCATAATTATCACAATATTCCCTAAAGACATTACTCCTTAATTCCCCAATTACAACTGACTGTGTTTTACTGCTGAGCTATGGAAAAGTGGTTCTTCATGGATGTGGACCCATTAGGTGAACAAGTGAGGACTGGGTAATCAGGAACAGAAACCTGTTCGGATAAATGTATGCATTGTTCCATTATCTTTCTCTTTGTAAGAGAGATTGAAGGACTGTGTGGATCTATTTTCCTAACATGAGAGTGCTTGTGAGGATAAACCATTGGTTTGAAGAGTATGTCAAGATTTAACATGGCAATCTGAAAATCTTGGCAAAAAGGTTCGCATTTCATGGTCATGAGCTTTACCTTATGAACAGCGTATTCCATGAGACAATATTGACGACAGGAGATAATGTGTTGAATACCCCACATCCTGTGTATCACTTGAAAAGGTGCAAAAACAAAACAAAACACCAAACACAGAATAAAGAAGCTACTATGTCAAAGACAACTGGTATCTTTTATACGTCTCACAAAAGTCATCAGAATACAATCATACGCTTGGATGTGGAAAATATCAGTTGAAATCTTGCACCATGGCTCTGAAAAAAAATCGAGCGGAATCAGAAGTTCCGTTGATTGCCGTGGTGGAAGGAGTTGACATGTTTTATACAACTTGATTAGTTGATTGATGCCGTGATTGATGCCAGTCCGATAGATAAAGTCACATGCTGATCTCTTTGTTTTGTTATGCCCATATGATCAATGCCTATATGGACCAAGCATAACTTGATATAGAGCCTCTGGGACAATCACATACTTGTCTTTGAAGATTATGTTTCTAAAGAGTCCTAGATTATCTCTGAATGGCCAGAAGGTCCGTACTTGCTCAGGGATCAATTGAATGCATACGAATTGGTTAATATTTTGATCTGGCTGCTGGCAGTATGGCACGAACTGAAGCCTGTGAATGTTGGAGGTGACTCTGATCTAGATAAACTTCTAGGACTTGGAAAATCTTGTCAGGATCTTTTCAGTCATCACTCAGAACATGGGAGGATTTAATTGTTCTCAATCCTTCATTCCCAAAGCAAATAGCCTGTCTCCCTTTATCTGTGTCTATGAAGTGAGGATTCATTCTTTCCTTAAATAATTGGAATTTAGACAGAATATCAATGTACTGCCAATCTATGTTTAGAAATTTGTTTTACTTCTTTGTTGTGTTTCATTGTTGTTGGTTTAAATTACTCGAAGTAAAATAACCTGTGTTGCAGTGGAAGCCTCTCTTATCTTCGCTTCCGATGAATTTTCTTCTTTTCCCCACATTTTCAGTTTATGGATTTGTTTCTTTAATTTCCTTTCTGCAGCTGTTTTAAAAGTTGCAATCTTAGAATAGAATAGTAATTTATTGTTACGTGTATTTTTACAAAAAAAGTGACCAGTTTTATAATTTACCATACCATAGCACCTAAATTAATGATAGAAATCATAAACAAGATGGACATAAAGTAAAAGTTCATCACAAATCAATTAATGTCTCCTCAGTTCGGGATAAGCTGGAAAACTGGGCTGAAGCTGTAATGCAAGGACATGCCAAGACTGCCACACTAAGATGTAACCTCCACACCAGACTAGACCTCCATGCTGGGCCACTCGAAGACCCAGAAGCCACCTCCACGAGAGTTTCACACCAGGAGTAGACATTCACACCAGGCTGCTGGAATACCTGGAGGTTGCTGAAGAAGAGCTCCATGCCAGGACGAGACCTTCATGCTGCACCATGCCTTGCCAAGACCACCCCTCCTGAAGAAGACCACCAAACTGGGCAACCACCTCTCCAAGTGTCAGGCCTATAACGTCATTTTGGGCTGCTGTGAGCCACATTGTCTCTGGGCCTGGCCCTGGAGAAGACACCTTCTGCCAAAGTTGTTAAAAGAAGGTAAGGTACCATAATAAATGGAGATATTCAAAAAAAGCGTCGAAAGAAAAAAAGCAATAAAGAAGATGAAGTAGATGAGCTCTTCGCTGAGGAGTACATATATTGCACTGCCAACTTGGATGAAAGATGTGCGTGCCGGTGGAATTTGCACCAAGAAAGAGACACATAATGTCACATATACACCTTTCAAACAAAAAAAATCCTGCACCAGTTCCAAGAAAAAAAGCCATGGAATTGATTGAATTCTGGACACAGATAGTGACTTTTCAATATAAAAAGTAGTTTTTTTTTGCCTTTTATTCTAGAAACTTCTTTTTAGGCTGGAGCTGTCCTTTTGTCATCTTTAAAAGGCTCAAATCATAACAGTGGTAGTTATCCATTTTTGTTTCGAAGAGAGAGAAAATACCTGGAAATTGCTTCTTGTTTCAGTAACGTTGTATTCTTCAGTCTTGGTTGTAGTGGTAACTTCATTTCTGATCTGAGGCATGTGATGGCTGACTAACAGGAAAAGAGCTTTGCACGCTGCCATTTTGGTGCCAACTTGCTGTCAGCAGTTTCTAGTGCCTCCCTAGTGTCACTGTCTTCCAGTGCACTCTGTTGTTAATATGATGTGCTTGTTGTTTTCTATATGTTAGCCCAATTAACATATCTAGAGAGTCAGACGTCTGGAAGATTATTAACAACTATCTAAATACATTAATATGACATACCAGACTTAAGAACATAGTCTGGCCTATATGTTTACACAGATTACAGTTGGAATCACAGAATCCCTACAGTGTACAAAGAGGCCATTCAGCCCATCAAAGCTGCACCAACCATCCGAAGAACATCCCATCCAGAACCAGCACCCTACACTATCTCCACAACCCTGCATTTGGCATGGCTAATGCAACTAACCTGCACATCTTGGGACTGTGGGAGGAACCTGGAGCACCTGGTGGAAGTCCATACAGAAACAGGGAAAACATGCAAACCCTGCACAGACAGTTACCTGAGGGTTGAATCAAACCCAAGTCCCTGATGCTACGTGGTAGGCAGTGCTAACCTTTGAGCCACCATATTACTTCCATAAGTGACTGGCAGACTGATGCACTGAAGAGCAGACTGGCTATTTGCTTGTAGCTTAACGGAATGAACAGAGAGTAATAAAGATTTCTTGTACTAGATTGTTACATTTCATGACGTCATCTAGCTGTTTTAAAGGGACAGTGCCTTTCTGAGATCTGTGTAATAATAAAAATAACACCATGTCAATTCCTAAACATTAATTGTTTCCCTGACTGGGACTGCTGAATATTGTAAAGAGCTTTTGATGAAGCCTAAGAACTTTGTGTTCACCGCATCTCCTTACTATAAAAGAAATTGAAAAACAGGGGTTCACTGTTGCCTTTACTGGACAAAAATGCAAATAAAGCCAATGCCTAGTTGCTTTTGCGTGCCTCATACTGACAATCCAGAGAATCACATCTGCAGTGGGCTGTGAGTGAATCTCCTGGTTTCCCTCTCCATGGTAAATACTGGGGTGAGAGGAATGAAGAAGGAACACGTTATTATATGAAGAGGATTTATGATGCAAAATGGCATGTGACCTGAAAAGGATTGCAAGAGTTAAAGATTCTTGGGATTTTGGCTGACATTCATAAGCCACTTGATTGCCTTCACAAAATACTGCCCACCTCCTGTGATTGATTTCCCGTCTTGTAATTATCTCCCTGTTAAAAAGTCTGATGACAAGA
Organism: Ginglymostoma cirratum; assembly: GCA_024137785.1. Lineage (NCBI taxonomy): Eukaryota > Metazoa > Chordata > Chondrichthyes > Orectolobiformes > Ginglymostomatidae > Ginglymostoma > Ginglymostoma cirratum. The sequence goes on from JAHRHZ010000027.1 coordinate 4,346,020, forward strand.
ATACAGATCAAAGAGAGAATTCAGAACGCTGCCATTTTGCCTTAATCAGGCAGCTTCATTCATTGAACTAAATATCACACTTCACAGGAACATTGCAGATACCTGTCTCTCTCTCTTCATGTCAAGATTGCTGTCCATCTTCAATGCAGAATGACCATATTTGGACTTCTTCCTGTTGTTTCCATAGCAATGTATTGCTCTGGTTTACAAAGAAGCAATTGGATGCCTTGGCTTACGTTTTCACTTGTCTAGTTTACAATGGGATCATTTTATAAATCAGACCTTTATACCTTATAAAACCCCAGGTACTTACAATGCATACCGAGAGAATGCAATCTGCTCTGAATATGCAGAAAAATTGCAATAAATCAATTCACAGGGAGCTTGCCTACAAATTTGTGTTAAATGGAGCTTCGAGATAACAGAGTATGCCCCTTTGTAACCCAGTTTGCCTACAAATGGGCTTTTTGTCAAAACAGAAATGAAAACACAATGGTGCTGTTAATATATGAGAAATCTCTGCTTTTCAATTTGTTCACACCCTGCGGTAGTCTGACCTTCAACAGTAAAAAGGCATTGAATAACAACACAAACAGAAATTGCTGGAGAAACTCAGCAGGTCTGGTAATATCTGTAGAGAGAGAGAAACAGAGTTAATGTTCCAAACGAATTCAGGAGAAACATGACTGGACTCAAAACATTAACTCTGCTCTCTCTCTCTACAGGTGCTGCCAGACCTGCTGAGTTTCTCCAGCAATTTCTGTTTCTGGCTTAGATTTCTACAGTACTCAGTTTTAGTTTAGGCATTGAAGAATATTTGGAGTTGTCTCTGGAAAAGCTCAGTAATCTTGGTTTGCTTAGTGCGCTGCATTCGGAAAAATCTGTTGTGTTGTCCATATAGTCACACCACTTTGCCATGTTTTCGTGCTGTGGTGAGACCCTCCTGAAGCATCTCCACAACCCTGTGGCTTTGGCTATGGAAACAGGCGAGAGTGAGGGGGACAGGCATTCACATGACTCTTCAGGGTCATCACCTTCCTCTTCTTCTGTTGATAAGTTTTGTCACTTGCCTGATCCACAACTGAAAAATCCTGGAGGTCATTCAGGCAGTATTATGCTGTGTGGGTGATGACTTGACTTTTTTCATGTGGTCTGTTATACATTACTGTTACAGAAAGTGATAGCTTTTGTGTGGCATCCACATTGGCACGGACCAAAGCAGTTTCCTTTGCTTTGCTTTTCACCACTGCATGCTTCATTTTTAAATATTAAAGAGTGTTATGGTAATAGATGGTAAACCGATCCAATTTCATCTCTGTTAAAAAAAATCTCTTGGAGTATGCTCATTTAGGGTGTGGGTGAGACCATTCTGCTGAAGGCTTACTTGTAATTTCATGCTCTAGAGAGGTCTAAATTCACTTTGAGTAGCTAAAACGGGAAAATGAGAAGTGTGTGTGTGTTTGGCTCATCCAATGTTAGCATTCTGGGACTTCACTTTATTATGGCTAACCTTCTATTGGATCCTTCTATTCTGCTGGCAAGGATGGCTAACCATCTCACCATTACCAGAGTTTTGTTAGCCACTAACTTTTCCCATGAATAGCTATTCATTGTTGATCATTATCCACTGTTTTGTCTTTCCAACTGTTCTTCTCTGTCCTAGGCCTCTATCTCCACCTAACGTTTACTTCTTACCCCTCCTTCCACCCTATCTTCTGCATAACAAACAACTTTTTCCTAGCTACCATCAGTTCTAAGGAAGGTCACTTGACCTGAAGCATTAACTTTGGTTTCTCTCCACAGATGCTGTCAGATGTGCTGAGCTTTTCTAGCAATTTCTCCATTGATTTATTGAGATTTCACTGTATAAACAAAAAAAAATCCTGCTCCTTATCTCATTGCTGTCTGCAGGAGCTTGCTCTGCGTAAATTGTCTACTATGCTAGATAACAAGGTATGGGGCTGGATGAACACAGCAGGCCAAGCAGCATCATAGGAGCAGGAAAGCTTGATGTTTCGGGCCTAAATGCTGCTTGGCCTGCTGTGTTCATCCAGCCCCACACCTTGTTATCTCGGATTCTCCAGCATCTGCGGTACCTTTTATCTCTTGTCTACTACGCTTCCTACTTATCAACAGTGACTACTTCAGTGGCTGTGAATCACTTTGGGAAATGGGGTTCTTGGAGGTGATACATAAATGCAAAGATTTGTGCAGACTTCAGAACAATCCTAGAAGGTTAGAAACATTTGCCAATCAGGATACAGTAACTTGAAAAATTCTCCTGTGGGTCTCTTCCTCTGTACACAGGGGACATTACAACAAAGATGAAACATCAAGTAATAGAATGAAAAAAAAGCTCTTAACCTAAAAATAAATATCATATTGCTGGTGAATTGGCCACTGCAAGTTCATATTTGCAAGAGAATTCAGGAATTCAAACCACATCCCCATGTCACAAAGCATTGCTTAATTTCTCAGAAATCCCTAATGCCCAAGATGGCACACAACCAAACAGAGAAAGAAGACTGAGATAACAGGCATGGGGCTGGATGAACACAGCAGGTCAAGCAGCATCATAGGAGCAGGAAAACTTGACGTTTCGGGCCTAAACCCTTCATCAGAAATGGGGGAGGGGAAGAGGGTTCTGAAATAAATAGGGAGAGAGGGGGAGGCGGATAGAGGATGGATAGAGGAGAGGATAGGTGGAGAGGAGGCAGACAAGTCGAAGAGGCGGGGATGGAGCCAGTAAAGGTGAGTGTAGGTAGGGGGGTAGGGAGGAGATAGGTCAGTCCAGGGAGGACGGACAGGTCAAGGGGGCGGGATGATGTTAGTAGATAGGAGATGGGGGTGTGGCTTGAGGTGGGAGGAGGGGATAGGTGAGAGGAAAAACAGGTTAGGGAGGTGGAGATGAGCTGGGCTGTTTTTGGGATGCGGTTGGGGGAGGGGAGATTTTGAAGCTTGTGAAATCCACATTGATGCCATTGGGCTGCAGGATTCCCAGGCTGAATATGATTTGCTGTTCCTGCAGGCTTCGGGTGGCAACACTGTGGCATTGCAGAAAGAAGGCTGCTGTGTTCAGTCACCTGGGATCACAGCTTCAATATTAACTGTGAGGTTGTATTGGGAATGGGAAAGATCAGCCAGGGTTCCCAGCAGAGTGAGTGATCAGTCCTGGGTGAGGAGTGGATAAGCAGTGACTGGACTGGATGACCATTCTGAGGGTGGGTGATCAGTCAAGTATTGGTCTATCCATTGATCAGAGAGTTTTGAGCTGGGACAGAATGATTAGTCTGGAGGTGGATGATGGTATTTCAGACTGTGCATGGGTGATCAACCCACAGACTGATGTCTGATGGTGATGTTTGTATGCACGCACAAACAGATTCAAGAACAACTTCTTCCTTACAGTTTTTAGACTTTTGAGTGGACCTCTTTGTTAACTTTGATCTCTCTCTGCGCCCTCTCAGCAGCTGTAACACTGTATCCTGCACTCTGTTCTGTTACCCTGATGCACTTGTATGATCTTGTAAATCGCATAAGATTTCACTTTTCACTGTACCTCAGCACACGGGACTAATAAGTCAATCAACGATGTGCCCCAGTTGCCCATTATCCACTCAAGGTTTGATTATCTAACCTTCTTGGAACCCTGGTCTGGATGTGTGGAGGAGAGACAGGGATGGGGAGCGGTGGGGAGAGGATGATCAGTCTGGGTTAGGCAATTAGCTTGGGAGAGGTTTGAACAAAACAATTTAAATGTGAGATTGGGAGCTGTGCTGTTGCTGAGTATGACACTATGTTGAATCCCTACATTGTGAAAGCAGGCCACTCAGCCCACAGCAATCCTCTGAAGAGGATTTTCCAACCTAGACACAACCCCCTACCCCCCATATTTCCCATGGCTAATTCACCTAGCCTATACATTCCTGTACACTACAGGGCAACTTAGCATGGCCAATCCACCTAACCTGAACATCTATGGACTGTGGGAGGAAACCAGAGCACCCAGAAGAAACCCATGTAGACATGGGGAGAATGTGCAAACTCCACACAGACAGTCACCTGAGGGTGGAATTGAACCCAGGTCCCTGGCACTGTGAGGTAGCAGTGCTAACCACTGAGCCACTCTGGTGCCCTATGTTGTGTAGGCCCAGCATCTGGGAAGAATTGTGCTGAGACAGTTGAAAACCTGAAATGGGTCCTGCAGGAAACATCATTTGAATAGAGTATCAAGGTTAGCATTGGGAATTTTGTCTTCTGATGCTTCTCTATTAAAATCACTGGTCAAGAAACAAAGAACTCAGCGTTGGCACATCACAGCTTACATAAACATGGTTAAAATCATTAGTGCTGCGTGTTGTAACTCAGAACTCTGTGCACCTGTGACAAGACCTCAATTAAAAAGCCCAGAATCATTAAATAATACAGAACAGGGAGCTCTATGTCGCATCTTGAGTGTGTTGTCTTTCTAATAGACCTAGCATCCAAGTTCAGTGGATAATAGGGAAGGCAAAGTGGAATATTGGCTTTTATTTCAAAATAAATGAAGTATAAAAATAGGGAGGTCTTGCTAAAGCTATACAAGGCACTACTGATATGATAGTTTTTTGGGACCTCTTATTTAAAGGGAGATGTACTTGCATTGGAATCAGTCTGGAGAAGGTTCACTAGGCTTATATCGAGAGAGTGTTTTGTGAATAGGTTATACTTGTTGGAATTTAGAAGAATGAGAGGCGATGTGGTTGAAATGTACATTATTCTTAGGGGATGTGACAGGATAGATGTGGAAAGGTTATTTCCCCTAGTCAGAGAGTCTGGGACCAGAAAGCAAAGTCTCGGAATAAGGGGTCACCCATTTAAAACAGAAATGAGGAGGAATTTCTTCTCTCAGAGGGTGGTGAATCTGTGGAATTCTTTGCTGCAGGGGGCTACGAAGCCAGGTTCATTAAGCATATTTAGGGCTGAGATAGATAAATTTCTAACCAGTGTAAGAATCAAGGATTATAGGAAAAGGCAGGCAAGTGGAATTGAGGATTATCAGGTGTGATGTCGTTGAATGGGAGAGCAGACTTGATGGGCTCAATGGCATGTTTATACTCTTACATCTACAGGGTTATGGTCTATGCAATTCATTCCACACCCCTGCTTTTTTCCTGTAGCTATATAAATGCTCTTCCCTTCAAATATTCATCCAATTCTGTTTTGAAAGTTATTATCGAGTCTGCTAGCACTGCTATTACAGGCAGCATATTCCAGGTTGTAACAACTTACAGTAAGATTCGTCTTTCGGTTTCCAAGCCTCCTGCCACTGGAAACAATTTCTCTTACCTATTCTTACATTATACAGATTATATTACTATTATTATCTCTTATTATGCAGATCCTTGGAAAATGGGTGACAGGTTTAGATAGAGGATCTGGATCGGCGCAGGCTTGGAGGGCCGAAGGGCCTGTTCCTGTGCTGTAATTTTCTTTCTTTTCTTCTTCTACCAAATTCCCTCACAATGTTGAAAATCTCTGTTGAATCGCCTCCTAATTGTACCTGTCATCAGCAGGTAACCTCAATTTCTCTTCAGGGATGGAAGTCCCTCATCTCTGCTTCTCTTCTGCACCCTCAAAAAGGCTTTGATATTCTTCCAACTGTGTGAGGTCCACAGTCAAATGCCAAACTCCAGCTGGGTACAAACCAGAGTTTTATGAAAGTTGAGTATAACTTTCATTTGTAGTCTCTTGGTAAAGCTGAGGATCCCACATGCCTTCTTAACTAGCCCCGTCACCTTCAAAGCTTTGTGTACAACATTGCCAATTAATTCTGTTAAAACTAAACCATTAAGTTTATATCTTCTCCCCTTATCTTTCAATGAATCAAAAAGGAAAGAAGGAACAAAAACAGAAGTTGCTGGAAATGCTCAGCAGGTCTGGCAGCATCTGTGGAAGAAAGATCAGAGTTAATGTTTCGGGTCCGGTGACCCTTCCTCAGAACTGATGGTAGCTAGGAAAGCATTGGTTTCTCTGCAAAAAATAGGGAGGGGGCTTTGACTTTGCTATTAAGCCTGCCGATAAGGGCGGTGTTGTAGTAGTCTGTTGTACTGACCTCTATATTGCAGAGGCTGAGCGCCAGCTCTCAGATACCCCTCCTATCTACCCCTGGACTTAGACCCCACCATGACACATCAGGCCATTTTATCATCAATGGTAACTGACCTCATTTCATCTGGTGACCTCCCTCCCACCACCTCCAGGCTGATAGTCCCCTAGTCCCACTCAGCTCACTTCTACCTTCTTCCAAAAATCCAAAAACAGGACTGTCTGGGCAGACCCATTGTTTTAGCCTGCTCCTGCCCCACAGAACTCCCACTCCCTATTTTTTGCATATAAACCAATAGTTTTCTAGCTACCAACAGTTCTGAGGAAGGGTCACTGGACCTGAAATGTTAACTCTGATTTTTTCTTCACAGGTGCTGCCAGACCTGCTGAGCTTTTCCAGCGACTTTTGTTTTTGTTCCTGATTTACAGCATCTGCAGTTCTTTCAGTTTTTATTAAGGAAACAAGGACTTCCATTTCTCAAACGCCTTTTATATTACCATCGTATCTCAAAACCGTTAAAGCCAATTAATTTTGAAAAGTAGTCACTGTTGCAATGTGGAATAGTGCCATGATACTTTTGTGCATTCAGCTGAAAAGCCTGACAGTTTAATATCACATCTGAAAGTAACCACCCCCACCAGCAAAGTCCCTCCGACTAGGAATGTCAGCCCAGTTTTTACACGCAGGTCTCTCAGTGGGATTGGAACCAACATTGGAGACAGAGAGTAGTATCCGTTAGTAGAATCCCAACAAACTCTGAGAACAGCCACCCCACACAAACAGTGAGCAATCTCTGCAGGAGCAGTGATTAGACTATTGCTGAGCCCTCCTCTTAATGTCTGACTCACAGCTTAACAGGCTTTGTCAGAGCATTGAGAGCAATAAAAAGTTAACCATCCATGTCCCGTATTCTAGCATGGGGTTTTTACAATTATATTCTTTATTTGTATCTCTTTATTTTTCTCACATTTTTCTCCCCCTTCTCTACTTTGCTGTCCTTCACTTTTAACTTGGGGTGAGCTCTGATTGGGGTACAGTTCCGCAGGGAGCTGGTAGATGTTGATCATCTCACCTCAGTGTGTGAGCCCAGACCTGGTAATACCAATGAACTCTTTTACAGAGAGAAATTCACTGCCAATCCCACCCTTGCACAACCATTGGGAGTGATGGGATAATGATTGGGAGCAGGAAAACAATTTTGATGGATTACTACAGAGCAATTCAGATTAGAGGTGAGTTAGGAATGGGATTAGAATAAAATATGGGGATGAAAGATCCCACGCAGCTCTGTGTCATAAATAAATCTTCCAGAATTATTAAGTAAAGTGACTAAGTGGTGCAGGCAAGTTATCCTTGGTAGTGATGGTTTTGAATATCAAGGAAACGTAATGAATCAGACACAATTCTGAAGCGAGAACTGGCTATGGACTGTGGTAAGAGAGTAGGTCATTGGGTTTTTCTGTTGAGGAGGGACAGGTTGATTGTGCCTTAAGGTCTTAAGGTTGTGGTATGACATGAAGAGGCTCAAATGGAGCAGAACAGCAATATAGACATAGTTGCTGGAGAAGCTCAGCAGGTCTGGCTGCATCTGTGAAGGAAAAAACAGAGTTAACATTTTGGGTCAAGTGACCCTTCCTCACCGGACCCGAAACATTAACTCTGTTTTTTCCTTCACAGATGCAGCCAGACCTGCTGAGCTTCTCCAGCAACTTTGTTTTTGCTCCTGACTTACAGCATCCACAGTTCTTTCAGTTTTTCCAGCAACTCCTTCTCTAGAAACTATGTCTATATTGCTGTTCTGCTCCATTTGAGCCTCTTCATGTCATACCACAACCTTAAGACCTTAAGGCACAATCAACCTGTCCCTCCTCAACAGAAGAACCCAATGACCTACTCTCTTACCACAGTCCATAGCCAGTTCTCGCTTCAGAATTGTATCTGATTTATTACGTTTCCTTGATATTCAAAACCGTCACCACCAAGAATAAACACATTGGGCCAATTCTGTGCCGTAAATATAATGCCTTGTGATTTGAAAAACCAAATCAACAATTGGATTCATTTTATGATTTCAATGAGGGAACTAAATGTAAAATCTGTAAATGGAAAATGCAGATAACACAAAGCTTGGCAAGGAGGGTGAACTGTGAGGGGGATGCACAGATGTTTCAGTGTGATTTGGACCTGTTGAGTGAGTGGGCAAATGCAAGGCAGTTGAAGAACAATGTGGATAAATGGGAGGTCATTCACTTTGGTAGCAAGAAGAGGAATTAGGATTATCGTCTGAATGATGGTAGAGTTGGGAAAAGGGGAGATGCAACAAGACCTGGGTGTCCTTGTACACCTGTTGCTGGAAGTAAGCATGCATGTGCAGCAGGTGGTAAAGAAATAAAATGGTATGTTGCCTTCATAGTAAGGATTCAACTAAAGGAATAGGGATGTCTCACTGTAATTGTTCATTGCATTAGTGAGATCCAATCTGGAGTACTGTGTGCGGTTTTGGTCTTCTTATCTGAGGAAGGATGCCCTGGTTATAGAGGGAGTGCAACAAAGCTATACCAGACTGATCCCTCGGATGGCAGGACTGAGATATGAAGAGAGACCGGGTCAGTTAGGACTATATCCACTGGAGTTCAGAAGAATGGGTGTTTGGTGGGGGCAGGGGTGGGGTTGTGGAACCTGAAAGAAACCTAAAAAATTCTAAGAGATCTAGACAGGGTAAACATAGGAAAGATGCTCCTGATGATCGGGAGTCTGGAACCAGGGCTCATAGTTTAATGATACAGAGTTAGGACTGAGATGAAGAGAAATTTCTTCACCTAGAGAATGGGGAGCCTGTGGAATTCTCTGCCACAGAAAGCGGCTGAGGCCAAAACATTCAATGTTTTCAATAACGAAGTAGCTATAGTTCTTACGGCTAAAGGGATCTACAGGTACGAGGAGAAACTGGGCTTAAGGAGACTGAGTTGAATGATCATTCATGATCACATTCAATAGTGAAAAAGGTTGAAGGGCTGAATGGCCTACTCCTGCTCCTATTTTTTGTTTCTTTTTCTAACAGCCATCTCAATTGCTGAATTTGTTAAGTTCTATTTGCATGACTACATTTACAATAATAAAGTCTCAGGCCTTGCATCACCAGTTTCCCTGGGCCTATTCTCTGGAGTTCTCATGGGTTTGACAATCCATATCTGTTTCCATATTTCTTCATTAAGAGCGATGAAATAATGCCGACTGCAGAAAGAGGAGAGCCGCCACCACATAAATAACCTGGTGTCACAGAGCCCAGTGATATCTTCCTTTCATTGGAGCAGCTTTGGCAGCAGCGCTGAGAGAGGGGCTGCTGTAATTCATCTCCATTACCACTGCTGAAATAGGTTCTGCTACTTTAACGCATCGAGATAATCAATATTTCTGCCTGACCCCGAAGGTCACTCAATGCGTTAATGTTTTCCAACTAAAGTTTCAATGTGGCAAACAAGCAACTTGTCACAGATATTAAGGGTGTCCCTACATCTGTAAGTAATCTTTCGAAAAATAGGGAAAACATCACATTTTAGGTATAAATCATTCTATAGTATTTTTCTTCATTCTATCTATCCTTACCTCTTTCTCTTTATTCTCTCATTTTTGTTTTCTGCAACATGTGTCCGATACTTTTGTTCCCTTTCAGCCAATGTAGTGTTTATTGCATGCAGGATAGAAATCTAAAAGTCCTGCATGCTTGTGCTGAAGATGCATCTGTTTATTTTTCTCTGTTTATTTAAATTACATTGAAGACAGAGCTACCATGGCAGCTTGTAGAAAAATCTGCAAAGACCTCTAACAAAGAGCTCTGGCAGCTCTTGGAGACTCTCATTACACATTCATGGTACATTAATTTGTAACTGCAATAATATTCCACACAACTGACCCAACGTAGCCTTCCAAGCAGAAAGGGAAAAATCAAGGAGATTAAGGTTTGGGAGAGATAAAAGGTACTGCAGATGCTGGAGAATCCGAGATAACAAGCATGGGGCTGGATGAACACAGCAGGTCAAGCAGCATCACAGGAGCAGGAAAACTTGACGTTTCGGGCCTAAACCAGAGTTGAGTTCCCAATTTGCAGGCACTGAACAGCCAAGAAGGTAGACATGCACTGCACTACCTCAATGTCACACTTACAGCATGTTTAAGCACTTTACAGGTCAAACGCACTGTATATCCTACAAACAAATGGCCATGTCAGAAAGTCAAAGGGGATCATAACGCCATAATAGATAGGGCAGAAGTAGGCTATACAGGCCATCGAGTCTGCTCTGCCATTCACTGAGAACAAGTTTATCCAATAATCCTCAACTCCACTTTCCTGCCATTTTCCCATAGCCCTTGATTCCCTCACCGATTAAAAATCTGTCTCTTTCAGCATGGAATGTACTTCGTGACCAACCTCAACTGCCCTCTGTGGTAATGAATTCCTTAGATTCACAACTCACTGAAAGAAGAAATTCCTCTATCTCTATCTGAAAGGTGCAACTCCTTCCTCTGAGATCAAAATGAAATATTCACTCCTAGTTAGCCACTCTAAGATTAAGACATGCTCTACCAACTCTGCTTGTTAGGCCTGGAGCTAATGGTCCTTAATGGGGTCAAGGGGTACTAAGGTCAGTCAGGGAATAACGCAGCAGTCAGCCAAGGGGCTCCTCAGATTCCAGTCCAGGAATTTGACCATGGTCAGTCAAGTACTTAGTCCTACCAGAGTATAGAGTTCTGTATCCTTGAAGTGCAGAGCTGGGCCTTGCTCAGTCATGTAAATCAAATCCAGAGATTTCATGTAGGTAGGCAGGGTGCCCTGCAAACAACAGTTTGGAGTTATGCAATGCTTATTCTGCTGTCCTGCCCGGTCATTCCAGGGGTTAGTGCAGTAATGATCAAGGGGCTGATCAGGGAAATGTAGAGATTCCAATGTAAAATGGTCAAGTCAAGTCGGGGGATGAGTTTCATTGGATTTGGTCACTGAAGGAATGATTATAGCGAAAGAAGGCAATTGGAGATAAAAGGGTGGGATCTCATACAGCATAGAAGGGAGCTCCAGGAGGGGTTTTACATGACCTCCACATGGAGAAGGTTTTTGTGCCAACAAGGACGCAGTAATTCACAAAGTCATGGGCTCTGGAAGTAAACTGGGGACATTAAAGGTTATAGTGGACAGAATGAAATGAGGGGAATGTTGAAAGGTCATCAGGGCCACAGTGACAGCAATACAAAAGGGAACATGAAGGATGGGGAAGAGTCATCTGTGGTCTCAGGCAGAGCTTGCAAGTCACTCACAAGAACATGAAATTGAAATATTTTCATCTTGTGCAATAATGTTTCAAAATGGCTATGACTGCATGCAGGGCAGGTAGAGTATGTTGCTGTTTCTTTAATGGAATAGTGAAAAGTTGTTTAGATTTGAGACCCTCTTCAGGGGAATTGCATTAAGCATGCTTTCACTGGTACAGTAATGCCATCCATCAAGCATCAATTTGCAGTTGATCTGCAGATCATCCGTTGTCCATGGACATTAAAAATTACATCCCCAAGCAATCACAAGCATTATATTGTTAGGACTAAATGTCTCCATGCCATTTCAGATGGGCAACTATAATTGGACTCCAATTTAAAAATGTCACCTGGGCTCGGCATTTCTGAAGTATATTCCATGACTATCATTGGAAGACAATGCTTTGCAGCTGCCACATTCACAGGTTGAATTGCAAGACTGCAACATATGTGATCCATGATGTGTATGCTTGCCTTGTCAATGCTGGGGTGAAAGTGCTATCATGGTGAGTTACCACCAGAATTCTATTCCCAGGGCAGCATCAACACTTTTTGCAACGCACAATTGTTTATTTGGATACATCAGTGCTCCTTATCAAGTCAGAAATTGACCTCACTGTGATTGATATGAGGACTTAGGAGTACTGCTAATGAAACTGTTTTCTCTTTCTGACATTCCCAACAGATTCTTTGCTGTGATATCTGACATGGACATTTCTGGAGCTGGAGTCCTTGTGATGCCGCTTCAAATATGAAGACAGCACAGAAGGAGAGAGCCACTACAACATTTTCAGCAAGCTCAGAAGAAACAGTAACCTCCAGTGGCTGCTGCCCAACCTGTGAAGAGAGGAGAAGCTGATCAAACAATGAGGTGGAACGAATGATAATACCCAAATCTACTAGACAAGGAACAAAACTTGATGTTCTCTTGGGTAATAAGACAGGACAAGTAACAGAAGTGATAGTAAGGGAACACTTTGGGTCTAATCATCATAATTCTACGTGTTCTAAAATGGTTATGGAAAAGGATGAGCCTGCCATAAAAATTAATTTTTGATTGGAGGCAAATTTTAATGGCATGCCACAGAACTTACAAAAATTGATTGGAGTAGACTGTTCGTAGGTAAAGGGATATCTGATAAGTGGGAGGCTTTCAAAAGTGTGATAATGAGAGTTGAGTGTCACCGTGTTCTTGTTAGAGTGAAAAGTAAGGCCGGCAGAATTAGAAAACAATGGATGAATAAAAATATTGAAGTTCTAGTCAAGAAAAAAAATATATTAGATAAAGAAAACTGGGTTCAAATGAATCTCATGGACAGTATAAAGACTGTAAGAGCACTCTTAAGAGGGAGATCAGGAAGGCAAAGAGAGGATATGAGATAGCCT
>JAHRHZ010000027.1:4376741-4425906 GCA_024137785.1 Ginglymostoma cirratum
AGATTTTGAAGCTTGTGAAATCCACATTGATGCCATTGGGCTGCAGGGTTCCCAGGCTGAATATGATTTGCTGTTCCTGCAGCCTTCGGGTGGTATCACTGTGGTATTGCAGGAGGCCAAGGATGGACATGTCATCTGAGGAATGGGAGGGGGAGTTGAAATGGTTCGCGACTGGGGAGGTGCAGTTGTTTGTTGCGAACTGAGCGCAGGTGTTCTGCAAAGCGGTCCCCAAGCCTCCGCTTGGTTTCCCCGATGCAGAGGAAGCCACAACGGGTACAGCGGATGCAGTGTACCACATTGGCAGATGTGCAGGTGAACCTCTGCCTGATGTGGAAAGTCTTCTTGGGGCCTGGGATTGGGGTGAGGGAGGAGGTGTGGGGGCAGGTGTAGCACTTCCTGCGGTTACAAGGAAAAGTGCCGGGTGTGGTGGGGCTGGAGGGGAGTGTGGAGCGGACAAGGGAGTCGCAGAGGGAGTGGTCCCTCCGGAAGGCAGATAAGGGTGGGGAGGGAAAAATGTCTTTGGTGGTGGGGTCTGATTGCAGCTGGCGGAAGTGTCGGAGGATGATGCGTTGGATCCGGAGGTTGGTGGGGTGGTATGTGAGGACGAGGGGGATTCTTTTTCGGTTATTGTTGCGGGGACGGGGCGTGAGGGATGTGTTCCGGGAAATGCGGGAGACAAGGTCGAGGGCTTAAGACATTTTTCCCTCCACTGTGGCAATGCCACAGTGATGCCACCCGAAGGCTGCAGGAACAGCAAATCATATTCAGCCTGGGAATCCTGCAGCCCAATGGCATCAATGTGGATTTCACAAGCTTCAAAATCTCCCCTCCCCCAACCGCATCCCAAAACCAGCCCAGCTCATCTCCACATCCCTAACCTGTTTTTCCTCTCACCCCAAGCCACACCCCCATCTCCTATCTACTAACATCATCCCGCCCCCTTGACCTTTCCGTCCTCCCTGGACTGACCTATCTCCTCCCTAGCCCCCTACCTACACTCACCTTTACTGGCTCCATCCCCGCCTCTTCGACTTGTCTGCCTCCTCTCCACCTATCCTCTCCTCTATCCATCCTCTATCCGCCTCCCCCTCTCTCCCTATTTATTTCAGAACTCTCCTCCCCTCCCCCATTTCTGATGAAGGGTTTAGGCCCGAAACGTCAAGTTTTCCTGCTCCTATGATGCTGCTTGACCTGCTGTGTTCATCCAGCCCCATGCTTGTTATCTCGGATTCTCCAGCATCTGCAGTACCTTTTATCTTTGAAAGACAGGATCTCACTTTAACAAACCCTGATTATCCCTGATCAACCCCTGTATTTCCAAACGTTGAATAATCCTGTCTCTCAGAATTTTTTTCCAATGATTTTCCTACCACTGACATCAGACCAACTGGTCTGTAATGACCTGGCCTATCCCTGCTGTGGAACCACATTAGCTAACTCTCAGTCATCTAGCACTTCACTTGCCAGCAAAGTATTAAATATCTCCGCCACAGCCCCAGCAATTTCCTCTCTTGCCTCCCATAACAGCTTGGGATCCATCTCATTTATGCACCTTCGTGCCCACTGAAGTATCTGATTACATCTCGCTATTAATCTTAAAGTGTTCTAGAACCTCACCATCCCAACTGAATTCTCTGGCTACAATGTCTTATTTCTGTTTGAATATAGGTGAGAAATATTCATTTAAGACCTTACCCAAGTTTAACGGCTCCATGCACAAGTTGGCTCATTGGTCTCTAAGAGGTCCCACTCTTTCCCTGGTTATCCTTTTACTCTTAATATACTTATATGGTTTGCACTGACACAAAGAGCTATCCTGGGTGCTCTTTAAAAATTGCACCCCATCTAATTCTTTCACACAAAGCTGATACCAGTTGATGCTAACAAAATTGAAATCCCTACAATTATAACCCTGATCCTCTCCCACGTTTCTGTGATTTGCCTACTTAGTTGCTCCTCTATCTCTGTCTGATTGTTGGGAGGACTGCAGTATAATCCCAGCAAAGTAATTACCCTTTCTTATTTCTAAGCTCTACTCAAATAACCTCATTTGAAAACACTCCTTTATTGCTGCAGAGATGGTTTCCTTTAGTGATAACACAATGACCCCATCTCCCTTAACTTCCCCCATCACTTCTGAAATTTCAATACGCTGTACTGTTGAGCTGCTAGTCCTGTCCTTCCATCAACCATGTCTCATTGATTGCAACAATCTCATATTCCCATATGTTGAGCAATGCTTATGTTCGTCTGCCTTGCCAGTCAAGCGCCTTGCGTTAAAATAGATACAATTTAGCTTTCTCGACCTCTCATGTACTTTATCCTGCCCATGTCTTCTCTACCTACTGTACTGTCCCAGCATTCCTTCTATATCTGATTGGACCTTATCACTGAGTTTACATTTACTCTGTAGACCACCCCCTTGCCAGATCAGTTCAAAACCTTCCCAAACAGCATGAACTATTGAGAATCTATCTCTATCTGTGACCCTGCAGATGTGTACATATGTAAATAAAGTAGTGCATAGCATAACAAGTTAGAATCAGAGTATCACAGAATCCCTACAAAGGGGAAGCAGGCCATTCAGCTCACACTGACCCTCCGAAGAGCACCCTACCCAGACCCATCCTCCCACCCTATTGTTGTAACCCTGCATTTCCCTTGGCTAATCCACCTAGACACTATGGGGCAATTTAGCACGGCCAATCCACCTAACCTGCACATCTTTGGACATTGAAAAGCCTTATGTGCAAATAGCCTCAGAGGCAGTGCCATGTGCAGGCACCCACAGTCAAAGATTCTCCAGACTGGCATCTCGATGTGCAGGCAGCAGTATCAGTTTAAAGCACAAGATAAAAAAATTTATACCAAACACTGACTGGAATATTGCGCTAGGTTTCCCACTTAAAGAAGCAATTTAAGGATGACTTTGGAGAGGATGCAGTGGGGACTCATTCCAACAGTTCTAGGGATGTGTCTGCAATTAAACTTTGGATCAGAAAAATAAAGATTTGATAGAGGTGTTTAAAATTCATATAATTAAACAATTTTTGTTTCTAATAACTGATCATTTGATTGTCGGAGGGCTCAGATTTAATGTGATTGGAAAAACAACCTCAGACTGCATGAGAAAAAAGTTTCTTTGTATAATAATATTTAGGATTTGGAACAAACCTCAGAGACAGTTGGTACAGATTTGACAGTAGCTTTCAACGGTGAATTGGTTAAATATTTATAGGAGAAAACATATGCGGGAATATGGGGAAAGAGCAGGGGAATAGGAATCACTGGATTGCTCTTTGAAAGAGTCAGCAGAGATGGAATGGGCCAAATGGCCTCCATTTTAACTGTGCCGTTCTATGATTCTATGGATAGCATTGATATTGACATAACCTTAAAGTTAATCAAATGAAGCCCAACAGAACCAGAAGTTGCTCCAAATGTTGGCAGATTATGCACATTATATGAGCCAAAGGTTGCATACCTTTCCAGACCCTGGAATTTTGGAGCAAGGATGTGTTAAATGTTTTCATTCTCATTAGTTTTTATATCTCACACACGCACTCCGCAGGCTAAAATTAGAATATTCAGAAAGCAACAGCAAATTAGAACTGAAGACCTGCTGATTGCACCAATAAACAGACAGCAAGTGAGAATGCACACCAGCAGCCAACAAGTTAAACAAAAACCTCCCCATCAAGAGTCCTCAGCTAACGGAAGAAAATGCAAACAAGTTAATCATGGTCTCCTTCTAACTGTGAATATGCTAATTAACACCATGAGTAGGCCACTCAATCTATCGACACCGTATGAAGGATAGAGTGGCTGTGTTGGGAGTACAATGTTCTTCCACAGGTAGCTCAGGAGATTTGGCATGTTCAAACGGACGCTCGACAACTTCTACAGATGCACCATTGAAAGCAAACTGTCCAACTACATAACAGTATGGTACGGCAACTGCTCTTCCCAGGGCCGTAAGAAACTCCAGAAGGTGGTGTGCACAGCCCAGACCATCACAGAAGCCAAACTTCCATCCATGGACTCCATTTACATGGCTCGCTGCTGCAGAAAGGCTGCCAACTTTGTCAAAGACTCATCGCACCCTGGTAATTATCTCCTACACCCACTTCTGTCAGGCAGGAGATACAGAAGCCGAAACACACACCTCAGCACATTCAGGAACAGCTTCTTCCTGACCATTATTAGACTGATGAATGGACTCTCTAGACTCAAATAGTGCCTATCTTGCTAACGTTGTTCTCATCTAGCACATGCCCTGTGCAATGTAACCTGTATGCCTCTGTTTAAGTATTTTTGATCTGCCTGTACTACTCATAAACAAAGCTTTTCACTGTACTTCGGTACATGTGACAATAAATCAATCATTCAATCAATCAATGTAAGTTTACAAGAACGATACCTGGACTTCAGGGGTTAGATCATAAGGAGAAATTAAACAAATAAGGCCTGTTTTCTCTTTGTGTTTGACAAACCTATCAGAATTTTTTGAGGATTTCACTAGTAGAATAGATGAGGGAGACCAGTAGATGCAGCATATTGAATTTTCAGTAAGCCTTTGATAAAATCTCATCTCGAGATTATTGCGTAAGATCAAAACATGTGGGATTGAGCTAACATACTGGCATGGCCTGAGAATTGGTGGCGGGCAGGAAACAGAGAGTCAGAAAAATATGAGCTATTTTCAGAGTGGAAGGTGGGGACAAGTGATGTAGGTTTGAGTAATAAAGAGAGTCTAGATAGGCTGGGACCTCTTCCACTGGAGTGTAGGAGGTTAACATGACCTCCCACCTCCTATAGTCAATGCACTGACCAATAAGGCAAGAGTAACACATGCCTTCTTCACGACCCCATCTGTCTGCAACTCCACTTTCCAGGAACCATGACTGGCAGTCCAAGGTGTCTTTGTTCGGCAACACTCCCCAGGATACTACCATTAAGTGTATAAGTCCTGCCCTGATTTGCCTTTCCAAAATGCAGCAGTTCATATTCTTCTATATTAAACACCATCTACCACTCCTTGACCCATTGCCCCATCTGATCAAGATCCCATTGTACTATGAGGTAAGCTTCTTCACTGTCCACTACACCACCTATTTTGGTGACATTTGAAAACTTACTAACCAGACCTCCTACATTCACATCCAAATCATTTGTGTAAGTCACCGAAAACAAGCATGGAGGTGCAGCAAGAACTTAGGAAGGCAGATGGTATGTCGGTTTTCATTGTAAGACGGTTTGAGTACAGGAGGAAGGAAGTCTTGCTGCAGCTGTACAGGGCCTTGGAGCAACCACACCTGGAGTACTGTGCACCGTTTTAGACTCCTTACTTAAGAAAATATATACTTTTCATAGTCAGAGTGCAGCAGATGTTCACCAGACTGATTCCTGTGATGACAGATATATCATGTGAGGAGAGATTGGGTTGTCTGGGTCTGCATTCACTGAAGTTTCAAAGAATGCAAGGGGATCTCATGGAGACATAAAACTCTGACGGAGTTGGAAAGTCTGGACACAGTGATGATGTTTTCCTCTGGCTGCGGGTCCAGAACGAATGGATACACGGAGGCCAGGACTGAGAATAGGAGAAACTCAGAGGCTGATGAATCAATGTCAGAGAATCACATCATATGTGGAAGTCTCTTACCACAAAATGTTGTGGATGCCAAATAACTGAATATGTTTAAGAAAGAAACAGATTCCTTGAAGTTAATAGTATCTAGGGGAGGAGAATGGAAATATGATGTTAAGATAGAGAATCAGACAAGATCGTATTGAATGGAGGAAAGGAGTCAATGGGGCTGAATGGCCTCCACCTGATCCGATTTTCTATGTTTCCATGTGAGCCTCCTTCTACCATAATTACTCCTTCCACCCTGCCCTATAATCCTCTTTTCCCTTCTTCATGTGTGTGTTTGCACGTGTATATTTTATATCCACGTATAGCTGAAAGTAAATCACAAAGATGCTTCGAATTTTTGGATAATACTTTTTAATGAAAACATAATTTTGAAGGCTACACTAAGAGTTCCATTGAATAATGTATGAGTATGTTGTTGTGCTTCTTGGTGTGAAAGTAACAGTCTAAAATCAACTGAATCAATGTCAGGAAATTACATGCATGTTTGGACCCCATTGTGAAAATATAAGTTTTCATACCTTCATGGTTTATGCATTATAAATAGAGAATGTAAGAATTAGCATTTCTCTATTTGTGGAATATATTATTAGAACCATCAGCTTTGAAGATGTATCTTTCAGAGTGAACTGTATATGTAAGCTGATTTTTCCAATATTATGAAAATTTGCTATGTTCAAAGGGGCGCTTGATTCGGTCTTATTTAAATTTATTTTTTGATACACCACAGGACAAATTGGAAATCTTGGCTTTTGTTACAGATTTTTGCTGTAAATTTCTGACTCCCGAAATCTGAGCACAAGAATACAAGGCTAATGCTCCGGTGTAGCTCAGAGAAAGTACAGCAGTGTTAGAACTGTTAGATTTTGGATGAGCCACAGAACAAAGATGCTGTCTACTCTTTCAGTTGGATGCATCAGAACCCATGGAGCTCAGTTAAAAAGAAGAGCAGGGAAGGTGCCCAGGGTTTCCTTACAAATATTTCTGTCTTGATCAATATCAGAAAAGCAGACTATCTGATGATTATACAGTTGCTGTTTCTGGCAGCTTGCTTTACTCCCCCATTACAACAGTGACTTTGGCTTGGTCACAAGTTGCTCAGGTCCCCACATGAATCACTATATATTGTCATTCATTCACTGTTGCAGAGTCAATACCATTGAACTCCCACCCTAATGGCAATTACCTACAGTGGTTCAAGAAGGCAGTTTACCGACACTGCTCTAAGGGAACTAGGGATAGGCAATACTCTCTGGTCCAGCCAGCAACACCCACATGCTGTGAGTGAATGAAAGAAAATTAATAACCATTGAACATGCCTGCTCATTGTTCTCATTTGCAGGCCTTGGAAAGGGCATCAAACATTAAGCTGGATCTTTTAGAAGCATAGAAACTTGGAGAAAGTGTAGGCCATTCAGTCCATCGAGCCTGCTCCACAATTCAATACGATCATGGCTGACTATCTCAATTCCACATTCTGGCTTTCCCTCCATTCCGTTTGATGCCTTGAAGATCTAACAATTTATTAAACTCTTTCATCAAATATTCAGTGACCAGGCAGACACAGCTTTCTGTGACAGAGAAATCCATGGCTTTGCTATCATTTGAGTGAAGAAATATTTTGTCGTCTCAGCCCTGAATGATCTAGCCCTTATCCTGGACTGTTCCCCTGGTTCTAAACTCCCAAATCAGGGAAACAGCCTTCCTGCATCTTGTCACTCCAGCTCTGTCAGAATTTTATTTCAATCAGATCCCCTCGTATTCTTGTATTTTCAGTGAATACAGGTCCAGACAAACCTCATACAGCAATTTCTGGTTTAGTGAACCTTTGCTAATCCCCCTTTATGACAAGTATATACTCGTAGGTAGGGAGACTAAAACTGCATACGAAATGTGGTCTTAACAAGGCACTGTATGACATTCCTGTTTCGGATCTCAAATCCTCTTGCAATGAAGGCCAATATGTAATTTGCCTTCCTAATTGCTCACTGCATCTACCTTTTACTTTCATTGACTGATCTACAAGGACAATCAGATGCCATCGTATGATAACATTTTCCAATGTATCACCAATTAGATAATACTCTGCCTTTGTTCTATTCACACTAAAGTGCAAAATGTCACATTATTCCATGATTTACTGCATCTGCGATGCGTTTACCCACATATTTTGGGATCAAGACACTCACAGGTATATTTTTGAAAGTATTTGAATAAATTGGAACTGACTACTGTGCCCAAATATAATTAGGCAGTAGTTCTGCATTTTTTAAAATTTATTTTCAGGGATTTAAGATTTGGCCCTTCACAGTCATGGGTTGACAACATATGAAACTTTAATTTTCTTGTGAGAATCTAATTTGCATCTGCAGCAATTAAAGTTATGATAAGTTATTTTTCAAACCAAACTCATTTGCTTTTAAAATAAAATTACATGTTAAGGTATTACTGATGTGCACTCACGTATGGCTATGGAGATATGAGGCTGGAGAGTGGGAATGGCTGGGTAGCTCTTTTGGGAGCTAGTACAGACACGATGGGTTGAATGGCCTCTTTTTGTGCTGTAAAATTCTACGATTTTATAATTCTATAATTATGCATTTGGTCCTATGCAAATGGATTGCAATGGACACTTGGGGCAAAAAAAGACAAATGTTTGCACTGAGACTGCCAAATATGCCCAAAGCCGACATTACAACTCCACTGATCCAAAACAACTGCAATTTTTCCAATTGGTTTCAATTCCTTCTCACTCGAGAGATGCATAGAGACTCAAAAGACACTGTCAAAATCTATTTTGTAATTCTATGCATTGTTATTTTTCACACTTTTATTTTCTCTTTCACCACTAGCAAAGCTTTAGCCTACATTCACTAACCAAAGTTCCATTCTTTCAGTGTTAACTTCTCTCATAAAATGTTGCTCTGTTGCATTCTTCACTGAGCCGCTCTGGCAAACTACTGAGTAGTTAGCACTGCTGCATCACAGTGTCAGGGTCATGAGGAAAATACGCTAACTCCGCGCAGAGAGTTGCCCAGGGCTCAAATCAAACCCTGCGTGGGTTTCCTCCCACAGTCCAAAGATGTGCAGATTAGGTGGATTGGCCATGGGAAATGCAGGGTCACAGGGTAGTGTAGGGGGTGGATCTGGGTGGGATACTCTTCGAAGAAGCAGAGTGGACTCAATGGGCCAAATGGCCTGCTTTCACACTGTAGGCATTCTAACATTCTATGAGGATGCAGGCAGAGAGTTCAGCAGCTGAACAAAACCGTACTAACATGAGGAAGAGTAGTGAGAGGAGAGAGGAGGGAGATATGAGGCTAACATTAGCTGGTGAATTATAGAAAGCAGTAGCTAACGAAATGGATAATTAGCTACATTTTTTTCGAGCCTTAACTGTTCTGATGCTCTCCTGGCTATCTCTCATCTTCCAGCCTCCACAAAATTTATTTAAAATTTGGCTGTGCATATCGTAGCTCACCAGTTTGATAAACTATCTCTGCTTCTTAACCTACTTCGATTCCATCTCCAGTAAAGATTCAATTATAAAATTCACACCAGTGTTTTTGAACCTCTCCTTGGCCTTGTGCCCACTCTGTGTCTGTACTATCCTCCAACTCCACAACCATCTAAGATCTTTATGCCCTTCCAATTCTGATCACTTTTGAAATCCCTATTTTAATTACTCCACCATTGGTGATTGGGCCTTCTGCTACTCAGCCCCTAAGCCTTAAAACTGCCTTCCAAAACTTTTCCACCTAAATCTGCCTTCCTTTAAGACACTGTTTAGAACTATTGCTTTGAATACAAGTTTTGCTTCTATCTTCCAGTATCCCCTTAAGTGGCTCAGTTTGAAATTGTGTTTGCTAACACTTTCTGTAAAGGTCTTTGGAATGTTCTACTACATGGAAGATGCTACATTAACACAAGCAACAGTTGTTGAGCTAAAGAACTGTACAATGCAAAGAAGTTCCATTGTGCTTTTGAAAAAGCTGACAATTTGCCCCATTCCCCATCTATTTTACTACATCTCTTCAATTTTCCTTTTTAAACATTTATCCAGTCCTCTTTCAAAAGTTACTGTTGAATCTGCTTCCTGCTATTCTTTCAGGCAGCACATTCCAGATCACAACAACTCACTGTGTAAAGAAAATTCTCTTCCTACTGCTTCCTGTGCAAACACTCCCACCAATAGAACGGCTTGCTCCCCTCACTATTTGGAATTCCTCAACTGAGATCATTGTTCTTCATAACAAATATGTTACCACAGCCTCCAGGATAATAGGATGTAATTTTCTCTGGTGGCACCATTAAGAGATTGTCTCTATGATTGTGTTGACTCGTTCTCTCACTTTGCCAGGGTGATGGTTTGTTCAAATTCTCTGCCAATCTAATTAATGTACCAGAAATTGGTATAAACAATGGGGCCTGTGGAAAGGCCTGAATTCACAACATTCACTCCTTCTTTAATTCTGAAAATTAAAGTTTCATATCATCTAACCATCATTCATACACATTAGATGCAACAGTTTGCGATTATCCAAGTTTTCAGATTGTTAATGAGGCTCACACAAATGCATTTACAAGAACGGAAAATATAGAGTAGATATTCTGTTCCTCGAAGTCTTGGTTGGGGCAGGGGTCAGACAGGAAAATGGAGATCTCAATCAGATCACCCATATTCTTATTGAATGGCAGAGCAGGCTCAAGGGGCTGAATGGCCTACTTTTGTTCATGGTTCTTGTGTTCTTGTTACATCAACGAGGGGAAAATTTTAAAAACGTCAATTTAGAAAACCTGGGAAATGAGAAATGTGGGCATACATTTCCATCAATTTTGCACAAATGTAATCACAAGAAATTTGCACATTTGTCATTTCTATCTTGAGAGTGGGGGAGCCATTATACTGAGCTAAAACGTGTTTGGGAGCAGGGCTTACTGGACCAGCAAAAGAAAAATGGGGCAAGGAAATTTGGTGGTAACGTAATGAACGTATGAATTAGGAGCAGGAGTAGGCTATTTGGCCCCTTCAAGCCTGTTCTGCCATTCAATACTATCATAGTTCATCTGATCTGATTGTGACATCAACTTCACATCTCTGCTTACGCCAATAACTGCCGACACACATTTTTGTCACAGTTGTGCCCGAATTCCTCTACCTTTTAAGCTGTTTGTTTCACACCTTAATTAACCACATCTTCTAATTTAAACCTGTGCATCTCCTTTATTGCTTCCAGCTTCAAAAAATGCAATGTAATAATGTTCCGGAAACCCAGCTAGCTCATCATGTTCTGCGCGACGTGCTGAGTACTCACAGAAAATGGATGTGAAAGGTGTTTTGCAAATGACGTGATTTGAGACTCAACTCCTGCATGAAGGGAACGGATGGGCATACAAAGCAGCAACAGTTCTGATTACGTGCCGACCCATCTGACTAATGCACTGTCTCATCACATCACAGGTACACCTGCACATCCCTGGCAATGATTGGCCACAGGGAGCAGCCCAACTGCAGCAAGTCATTTTGCAAAATGAGCTCAGTAGCTCTGAAAAATTCATTGCCTCCTTGCCCCCACCATTCATTTACTGCTGCTCACACTGATAGCTTTCCCCTTCAAGCTCTTTCAGGCACAAACCGTTAGTGGTATGCAATTTAAGGTGCAGTTGCTTATGTGCGCACTTAGACATCAGAGATTATTTGAATTGACCTCACTGGACAGGCACCCCACAGCTGAGTGGAACTCTAACTTTCAATAAACAAAAGCAGAAATTGCTGGAGGCACTTAGCAAGTCTGGCCACATCCGTGGGGAGAGAAGGCAGAGTTAATGTTTCGAGTCCAATGGTCCTTCTTCAGAATTGTGAGTAGCTGGGAACGGGTAGAATTTATGCCGATGACAGAGTGTGGTGGATGGGGCTATGGTGAGTGGATAGGTGGAGACAGAGCCCAGAGAAAGAGAAAGAAATTTAGGCGAAAGAACAGTTGATAGTGAGCCAGGGAAGAAGAAAAGCTGGTCATGGGGACAATGAGTAGATGAAAAAGGATTGGCGGTGATGAAGACAGCCCATGTTTAGACATGGCCTGGAGTGTGGGAATGGGCATAGGGGTAAATTTTCGATACAAGTCATTATTAATCTCTGTTGATTTCAATTGATTGTTATGAATGAGATATTTTATAAGATTATTATACAATAAACTGTCTTCTGTAATTCAATGTAAGATGGATTAATGATGGAGGAGCATGTGATATTCTACTAACAGGCAAGGTGGACTTGTTACCATGGGAAAGTACGCCAAATCAAGACTTTTGAAGAGCAATATGCAAGGTTTTCAGATCTAACATAAATACAAAGGTTTCTGCTCTTGCTGTAGGCAGACTTTTGGTCTCACACATTTTGTCCAGAGAAAGTGGGAGAGTGAGAGGGAGGAAAGTCTCCATGAGATAATGGCTGCTATGGTGTGCAGAGAGGGGAAAAAGAAGTACTCTGTTAGCTACCACACAGAATGTGGGCATAAATTTGTTCGCTGGTTGAAGAGAATGAACCTGCGACAGTTTAAGGACACTGGAAGATTTGTCCTGGTAACGTTAGGAGAAGAAGTCATTGTATGGGTCTTAGGGCTGAAAGGCAGTTCGAGAATTTTCAGAGAACAGAACGAGGTGACCATCATAGATCACTAAACAGTCCAATTCAACAAAATAGCAAGAAGTGAACCTGCTAGATGCTGGGAGTAACTGGAGATTGCTTCCTGAAAAAAAAACCTGCAGTTCTGTGGAAAGTGTGTAGTAAAGTAGATATGCATTGTAAATTTACCCGTCTTTAACAAGAGTGTCTCTTCTGTAGTTTACAGTCTGAGCTGCCTACTAAGTAATGTGCATCCAATGTAGATTTTAGTTCGATTGTTATATTAGAAACCTTAAAACTTGAAATTCCATATGATTCCTTTGAGTTTAAACTCAAATATCTTTTTAAAAATTACTGGAATTTACAGGGATAGTAACAGCAGAATAAAATCAGGTGATGTGTGAAAATAGCTCTGCACCCAATCCCATCAGTTTCTCACATAAGCCAAAGTTAAAATTGCTCGCTAGTTGCCATGGATAGTTAGGCAACAAAACGTCACAACTAAACCCTATCCAAACCTTATCCAGGTAAACACAGGAATTTGTCGCACTGTAGGTAAATGGAAATAAGTCATAGCACTTTGGGGGAGGGTGTAGAAGAGTTTTTCTAGAACAATGTCAGTGATGGTTGACTTTAATTATGGAAGAAACTAGAAAAGCTAGGGTTTATATCACAAGGGCTTCAGGACCCTGGAACAATTTTGTAATAACGTCATGCAGCTACACATCACTGATCACGATAGTATAGTGTGGGTGGAATTGGAACAAAAAGACTACAGCAGACTACAACAGTCATGACTCATACAAACACATGAACATTAGCACACGAAGAAGATAGATTAGTTCTTATCTAATGTAACTATATGTCTGAACCAGTTATATTTATGATTACTATTGACAGCAGTATTTAGTATTAATGTAGAATGATCAGTGCTCTTTTGAAGTCTAAGATTGAAGACAGTTCATACAGCCATAGAGTCATAGAGGTGTGCAGCACAGAAACAGACCCTTCGGTCCAACTCATCCATGCCGACCAGGTATCCTAAATAAATCTAGTCCCATTTGCCAGCATTTGGCCCATATCCCTCTAAACCCTTCCTATTCATATACCCATCCAGATGTCTTGTAAATGTTCTATTTGTATCAGCATCCACCAATTATTCTGTCAGCTTATTCCATACATGCACCACCGTCTGCCTGCAAAGGTGACCTCCAAGGTCCCTTTTAAATCTTTCCGCTCTCATCTTAAACCTTTGCCCCCTGGTTTTGGACTTCCCCACCGCAGCGAAAAGACCTTGACTACGACTTTGCCTTCTCTCCAACCAGTCTGGAACAACACCGCCTGCATAGCTGTGCAGAGATTCTGTGCACTTTGATCAGCATGTCAACACATTAGCTCCTGCTTGGAGAAACGTCAGCTACGCGTGGATCTCGGACAACCACACGGCTCAAAAAATAACAAGAGGGGAAGTCAAAAAAGTTTTTTTCATTAAAGGATTGGTACAGCTTTAAGGCCAACTGCAGCCAGAAAAGCCATGGAGCTGAACAATTGCAGTGAAGGAAACATCTCTGAACAGAAAACTACTTCAGAGAAATCACCAGAACAATAAAATACAATAACCGAAAGAACTGCGGATGCTGTATGTCTGGAACAAAAACAGAATTAGCTGGAAAAGCTCAGCAGGTCTGGCAGCATCTGTGAAGAAAATATCAGCGTTAATGTTTCAGGTCCGGTGACTCTTCCACAGAATGTCTCAAAAAGTCTCAAAAAGCTTTTTACAGCCAGTAATAGGGGAAACAAGTCTTTCAAGAAGCTGTGAGAGCAGTAAAAATCCACTAGCAGAATCATTTGTGGGATGTGGGCATCGCTGGTTGGCCAGCATTTCTTGCCCATCCCTAGCTGCCCTTGTGAAGGTGGTGGTGAGCTGCCTTTTTGAACCACTGCAGCCCTCCTGCTATAGGTTGACCCAAAATGCCATTAGCGAGGGAATTCCAGGATTTTTACCCAACGACAGTGAAGGAATGGCAATACATTTCCAAGTCAGGATGGTGAGTGACTTGGAGGGGAACTTGGAGCTGGTGGTGTTCCCATATGTCTGCTGCCCTTGTCCTTCTAGATGGAAGTGGTCATGGGTTTGGAAGGTGCTGCCTGAGGATCTTTGGTGAGTTTCTCCAGTGCATCTTGTAGATAGTACACACTGCTGCTACTGAGCGTCGGTGGTGGAGCGAGTGGATGTTTGTGGATGTAGTGTCAATCAAGCAGGGGTTGCTTTGTCCTGGATGGTGTCAAGCTTCCTGAGTGTTGTTGGGCCTGCACTTATCCAGGCAAGTGGGGAGTATTCCATCACACTCCTCACTTGTGCCTTGTAGATGGTGAACAGGATTTGAGGAGTCAGGAGGTGAGTTACTCGCCGCAGTATTCCCAGCTTCTGGCCTGCTCTTGTAGCCACTGTGTTAATGTGGTGAGTCCATTTGAGTTTCTGATCAATGATGATCCTCAGGATGTTGATAGTAGGAGATTCAGCGATGCTATCAGCATTGAATGTCAAGGGACAGTGGTTAGGTTGTCTCTAATTGGTGATGGTCATTGCCTGGCATTTGTGTGGCATGAATGTCACTTGCCACTTGTCAGCCCAAGCCTGGATATTGTCCAGATCTAGTGACATTTGAACACGGACTGCTTCAGTATCTGAGGAGTCATGAATGATGGTGGACATTGTGCAATCGTCAGTGAACATCCCCACTTTTGACCTAATGATGGAGGGAAGGTCATTGATGAAGCAGCTGAAGATGGTTGGGCCGAGGACACTACCCTGAGGAACTCCTGCAAAGGTATCCTGGAGCTGAGGTGATTGACCTCCCACAACCATGGCCATCTTCCTATGTGTCAGGTATGACTCCAAATACCGGAGATTTTGCTGTTGATACGTTTTGCTAGGGCTCCTTGATGCCACACTTGGTCGAATGCAGCCTTGATGTCAAGGGCTATCACTCTCACCTCACCTCTGGAATTCAGCTCTTTTGTCCACGTTTGAACCATGTAATGAGATCAGGAGCTAAGCGGCCCTGGCAGGACCCAAACTGGGCGTCACTGAGCAGGTTATTGCTGAGCAGGTGCTGCTTGATAACACTGTTGATGACATCTTCTATCACTTTACTGATGATCTAGAGTAGACTGATGGGGCAGGAATTGGCTGGGTTGGATTTGTCTTGCTTTTTCTGTACGGGACATACTTGGGCAATTTTCCACATTGTCGGGTAGATACCAGTGTTGTAACTGTACTGGAACAGCTTGGCTAGGGGAGCGGCAAGCCTTCAATACTATTGTCAGAATGGTGTCAGGGCCCATAGCCTTTTCAGTATCCAGTGTCTCCAACCATTTCCTGATATCACGTGGAGTGAATCGAATTTGTTGAAGACTGGTATCTGTAATGCTGGGGACCACTGGAGGAGGCTGAGATGGATCATCCGCTTGGCACTTCTGGCTGAAGATTGTTGCAAATGCTTTAGCCTTGTCTTTTGCATTGATGTGCTGGGCTCTTCCATCATTGAGGATGGGGATATTTGTGGAGCCTCCTCCTCCAGTGAGTTGTTTAATTGTCCATTACCATTCACAACCAGATGTGGCAGGACTGCAGAGCTATGATCTGATCTGTTGGTTGCGGGATCACTTAGCTCTATCACTAACTGCTTTTGCTGTTTGGCGTAAAAGTAGTCCTGTTTGGTGGCTTCACCAGGTTGATACCTCATCTTCAGGTATGCCTGGTGCTCCTCCTGGCATGCCCTCCTGCACTCTCCATTGAACCAGGTTTGATCCCCTGGCTTGATGGTAATGATTGAGTGGGGGATATGCCGGGTCATGAGGTTACAGATTGTGCTGGAGTACAGTTCTGCTGCTGTTGATGGCCCACAGCACCTCATGGATGCCCAGTCTTGAGTTGCTAGATCTGTGTAAAGCCTGTCCCATTAGCACCATGATAGTGCCACACAACACAATGGAAGTTATTCTCAATGTGAAGGCGGGACTTCGTCTCCAAAAGGACTGTGCGATGGTCACTCTTACTGATACTGTTATGGACAGATGCAACTGCAGCTGGCAGATTGGTAAGGATGAGGTCAAGTATGTTTTTCCCTCTTGTTGGTTCCCTCACCACCTGCCGCAGACCCAGTCTTGCAGCTATGTCTTTTTGACCCGACCAGCTCGATCAGTAGTTGTGCTGCCGAGCCACTCCTGGTGGTGGACATTAAAATCCCCCACCCAGAATACATTTGGTGCCCTTGCCGTCCTCAACACTTCCTCTAAGTGTTGTTCAACATGGAGGAATACTGATTCATCAGCTGAGAGAGGACGGTATGTGATTATCAGCTGGAGGTTTCCTTACCCATGTTCAACCTGAAGCCATGAGACTTCATAGGGTCCAGGGTCAATGTTGAGGACTCCAAAAACAACACCCTCCCGACTGTATACCACTGTGCAGCCACCTCTGCTGGGCCTGTCCTGCCGGTGGGACAGTCCCCCTTAGTTATTGATCTCTCTACTCAGGAGAAAAGTTTCTTCCTATCTACCCTGTCCATGCCCCTCAGAACTTTGAACACCTCAATTAAATGCCCCCTCATTTACCCCCCACCCCAGCCTTCCCTGCTCTTTGGAAAATAACCGAGTCCACTTAACATCTCTTCATAGCTGAATTACTCCAGCCCAGGCAACATCCAGGTGGATCTCTTCTGCATCTGTCCAATGCAATCACATCATTCTGATAGTATGACAACCAGAACTGCACACAGTGCTCCAGCTGTGATCTAACATTATATACATCTCCATCATAACCTCCATGCTCTTGTAGTTAGTACCTTGACTAATAAAGACAACTATTCCTTATGCCTTCTTAACCACCTTATCTAGCTCTATAGCCGCCTTCAAGGATGCATGGACTTGCATACCAAGGTTTCTCTGATCATCTGTACTTCCTAGGGTCCTGCCATTCAATGTGTCTTCTGTAGCCTATTTAGTCCTATAAAAATGTATTACCTCACACATTTCAGAATTAAATTCCATTTGCCAATTTTCAGCCCATCTGACCAGGACAGCTACATTGTTCTATAGTTAAGGCTTCCCTCCTTGCTCATTATCACATCACCTATTTTCAGGTCATCTAAAAACTTATTAATCAATCTCCTACATTCATGTGCACTGCAAACAGCAAGGGAATCGGCATGAAATCTTATGGTACACCCAGGTTTCCAACCACAAAAGCACTCTTTAACCACCAACCTCTGCTTCTGGTCACTGAGCCAATTTTGGATCCAATTTTCCAAATTGCACTGGATCCCATGGGCCCTTAGCTTCTTAACCAACCTACCATGTTGTGAGACTTTGTCAAACTTACTGAAGTCCATGTAGACTACATTGACCCTCCTCGTCCACATGCTTAGTCACCTCCTTGGAAAACTCAACAAAAGCTCCTAGCTGTGTTTTCCCTTTACAAAACCATCCTGACTATCTTGGATTAATCCTTGCCTCTCAAGAATTAATCAGTGACATGGTAGATGCCTTTGATACAATCAACAAAGTCATTGAATCCTAAAAGAAAGATAAAATCTTGCAGAACTTTGATAGAGTTCTATCCACAGATCCTTTGGAAGTCTTTCGGGGACCTTGGAAAAGATATGTCTTCATTGATCTCTGTGGAGACACTATATTGGTAAAGGGAACTAAACTAAAATAGCATTTACATCCATAGAACCTTTTAAACCTTTTAGTACTATGACAACAATCTTCACAAAAACAAAGATTCATCAGCATCTTCTATCAGTTAAGGATCCCACAAGACTAGAATGATTCCTGGTATGGAGAGATTGGGATTGTTTGTGATTTAGAAGCGTGAGAGGTGATTTTATTAAGACATGTAGAATTCTTAAGGGACTTGACTGGGTAAATGCTGACAGGATGTTTCCCCTCATGAGAGAGACTAGGACCACAGAGCACAGTGTCAGAATAAAGACCCACTAATTTAAGACTGAGTTGAGAAGGAATTCCTTCTCTCAGAGAGTTGTAAGTCTTTGGAACTCCTTTCCATAGGGTGCTGTGATGTCAGAGTCTTTGTGTATGTGTAAGACTGAGATAGATTCTTATCAGTTGGGGAAACAAGGGTTATGGGAAAAGGGCAAGAAAGTGGACATGAGGAATGTCAAATCATCCATGATCCTGTTGAATGGCAGAGAAAGGCTTGAGGGTCCGAACAGCCTAGTGCTGCTTCTGTTTCTTAAGGTCTTATGGTCTTAAGATAACAAAATGGATATAGTACAAGGAGATCAAATTCTGAACAACATTCTTCGAAATCAAGGGAATAATCAACAACATCAAATGCCCATCAACAATCAAACAATACAACATCATTCACTGCTATCAGTCACTCCACCAGAAAAATGTAAGCTTTCAGATCCACTTCATAGATCAATGAATTGGCAGATATGCAAAATGCAATTTCTATGATTTTGAACAGCTTCAGGATTGGACACTCAATCAAATGCAGAACGGGTTAGCACACCTGTCTCCTACATGGGAAGAACATCAGATCATTGTTCTTTAGACAAGTAATTAGCAACTAATTAGATTTGACAACCGCCTAAGAGTTTTTGATCAACAGGACACTGCCTATTGCTTCATTAGAAATGCTTCATGCTTCAATCAAAAATATCAACTACCAGAAGAATTTCTGGATAGTCTAATTACTGACTTGCATGTACTGCCTGAACCATGCAGCTATCGAACTTTGCAACAAAAGCTAATTTACAACAGAATTGTCATTGGTCTCTAGGTCAGTTACTGAAATTCTTCTACCAAAAGAGAGTCTAACTCTAGAATGGGAAGTGGGTACAGAGTTCAGAAAACTGGTGAAGAAGCATTAAACAGCAAAGGATCTATTTATGCAGAACGTGCTACAGAGCATGTTGATTACATAAAGCACAATAAAACACCTGATTAGAGGAGACAGTGCTCTCATCTGAACAATATCCCACTGACAACAAAGTCAAAATGAAATCCGAAGCAATCTGTGGAATCTTGTCGTAGGTATGGTTCCAAAGCCCCACATCATTGAAGACTAAACTATCCAGCCTTTCACCAACAATATACTCATTACGGCAAAAGGGATCACAGCTTGACAATGTGCTGCAGTGAGAAGAACATACCAAGTATCAAATTAAATAATTCCCACTTAGTATGTATTGCATTGCAACAGAATCTCAAAGAACACATCAATATTGCAAGGGAGCAAATATTTTTATGTATGAAATATCTACTTATGGACAAAGGACATTACTCTTTTCTTGGAAAATTAACACTATGACCTGATCCAGAAGTTAACGATAGAAAAATAGGACCAATCCAACTTCCTCATTTTTTCCTGCAGTAACATCACTACAAGTTCCTACATTTTGAAGCAGGGTCTGCATTTGAAACCCAGTCAGACTGGCTGAGCACT
Source organism: Ginglymostoma cirratum (assembly GCA_024137785.1). Classification (NCBI taxonomy): domain Eukaryota; kingdom Metazoa; phylum Chordata; class Chondrichthyes; order Orectolobiformes; family Ginglymostomatidae; genus Ginglymostoma; species Ginglymostoma cirratum. Next base: position 4,396,503 of record JAHRHZ010000027.1, read on the forward strand.
AGCAAATTGTTGCAAATGCTGGAATCTGAACTGAAAACAAAAAATGCTGGAGATCACAACGGGTCAGGCAGCTTCCATGAAGAGAAAGCAAGCTAATGTTTCATGTCCAGGTGCTCTGGTGAAGAGTCACCTAGAATCATAGAGTCATAGAGAAGTACAACATGGATATGGACCCTTCAGTCCAATTTGTCCATGCTGACCAGATATCTTAAACATATCTAGTTCTATTTGCCAGCACTTGGTCTATATATCTCTAAACCCTTTCAATTCATGTACCCATCCAGATGCCTTTTAAATGTTGTAATTGAAACAGCCTCCGCCCCTACCTCTGGCAGCTCATTCCATACACGCACCACCCTCTGCGTGAAAAAATTACCCGTCAGGCCCCTTTTAAATCCTTCCCCTCTCACCTTAAAACTATACCCTCTAGATTTGGACACTCCTGTCCCAGGGAAAAGACCTTGGCTATTTACACTATCCATGCCCTCATGATTTAATAAATCTCTATAAGGTTACCCCTCAGCCTCCGAAGCTCCAGGGAAAATAGCCCCAGCCTATTCAGCCTCTCCCTATAGCTCAAACCCTCCAACCCTGGCAACATCCTAGTAAATTTTTCCTGAGCCCTTTCAAACATCCTTCCTGTAGCAAGGAGGCCAGAATCGCACAAAGTATTCCAAAAGTGGCCTAACCAATGTCCTGTACAGCCACAACATGACCTCCCAACTCCAATTCTCAAAGCACTGACCAATAACACTGACTAAAAGACTTGAAGCATTAGCTTGCTTTCTCTCCATTGATGCTGAGTTAACATTACATTGTGTTTTCTCTGGGAGCTTGCTGCACACAAACCAGTTGTCCCCTTTACTGTGTTACTAAGATGACAAGACCTCAAGAATACTTAATTGCTGACAAGATCTTTCAGAAATCCTGAGCATCTAAAAGGCATCATATGAATGTGAATCTTTCTTTCTTTATCAATATGGAGAATTACGCATTTTGAATTGGGATTGTGTGCCCATTGCATTGAATAATCAGATGTCAGTGTTTTGTTGGAAAAGCAGTTGCAACAACAATGTATTTCTAGGACTCACATGACTCCAACTTTTTGTTACAGCTTTGATGTCTAACAGTGGTGATAATCCTCATGACTCTCCTCTGTACTGGTTCTGGGAGCTGACATATCTCAATGACGTTAATTGAGCTGTGTCCCCGTCGATCACAGTGACCTCTATTCAAAGAAAACTCTATTAATATACCCAACAAAAAGTCAACAGTGTCTCATCCACAGTGTATCAATCATTCTGCTGGGGGCGGTGGAGGCTGACATTCATTTGCCAGGGGCTTAGCTCAGTTGCCTGGATAGCTGGTTTGCAATACAGAATGATACCCACAGGGTGGGTTCAATTCCTACACCAGCTGAGATTACTATGTGACTCTCCCCTCCCCTGCAGTGACCCTCAAGTTAGACCACTGCCAATTGTCCCACTCTACTCAGAAAACAGCGCTATGGTCAAGTATGACTATGGCAGCTTTACCTTTAATCCAGTGACATTACCACTACACCACTGTTACTCCCTAATTTAAATCATATAGAACATAGAACAGTACAGCACAGCACAGGCCCTTTGGCCCACGTTGTTGTGCTGGCCTATTATCCTGGAATCAGTCCACAACTGACACCTATATTTCCAGCCTCCTTATCCTTTAGCTCTGGAGTTTCCTAAACCTCTTTCCACCTCTCTCGCCTTTAAGGTGTACCTTAAAACTTATTTATTTGACTAAGCTTTGGTCAGCTGACCTGATGTCCTTCTGTGGGTAACTGGAGCTCTGGCGGCAGTGATTATGGTAAGGGGAGGGCACTGAGTAAGGGAGCAGAGCAGTTCCATGGGGTCTCCAAGAGCATGGTGACGCAGGATAGCTGGAGTAGTTCAATGTAATCTCAGTAGAAACAACCTTGTTCGAGAGAAGATTGACGGGGAGGGAGGGCAGACAAGTGATTTCCCCATTCTAATGTAATCCTCCTGGTCCTACAATATACATAGCGTATATATTTCCTGTTTATTCTTACTTTCCCTTACTGTTTGCATTGGTCTGATGCCGGTAGATTAAACAATCCCTGCTTCATGATCTTTGAGCTGGATGTGTTCAAATCTTATGGTACGTGTACCTCTCATATCTAATACCAAATGCAGATTGATAGCACAAATATGAAGACTTTTTTGCTTTAAAGGTGCATTAGAAATGTAAGTCGTCATTGCTACATGCAGTCAAGCTTTTCAGGGATCAGTGAAGCCCTACATCCAAAAAAAGGTAGCTTTTGTTAAAATACTTATGAACTCTCCCTGACATTACATTCAGGCAAGTGTAGTCACCGTTGTAAAGTTAGAAATGCAAATAACAAAGTTATAATGATAAGATCATCTGCTTTTCATATTGTTGGTAAATAGCGAATTGTGGGACCAGTATAACTGAAACATTTCCATCACCGAGAGGTTGTATTACTCATGTAAGCCGTCATTAACAGTAATTGTTGCAATATCAGTCAGAGCTTAATGTGCTGGGACCAATAAAGGGAATTGTGGCTCTCGAAGGGAGAAGTGGGGGGAAATGTAATTACAGCTCGATCAATAAAATCCTACATGCTGAATAAACTTGTGAATCATTGCTTCAGAGTGAGCTACACAATCAAGGTGAGCAACAATGAGGTTCCTTTCATAATAGTGTAAAAGAAAATCCATACACAACACTAAACAGCATTGAGAAAGGATAAAAGAAAAAGGTGCATCTCACGCGATTCAAAATCCACCACCACATGGAATATGATAGTCAGGCCAAGCCATTTGCTACAGCATACAACAGACATGCCATGTGTTTTGAGCTCTGAGTTGTGACTAGAGAGAAACTGCGAATGTCCCTTTTCTTTTTCCCAGAGTTAAGGTGAGAGGGGGAATGTTCAAAGGACATGTGAGGGGCAACTTTTTTTACACAGGGAGTGGTAGGCACCTGGAACAAGCTGCCGGGATGGTGGTGGAGCATATACGATAGGGGCGTTTAAGGGACATTTAGATAAGCACATGAATATGCAAGGAATGGAGGGATATGGACCAAAAGCAGGCAGAAAGGATTAATTTAACTTGTCGTCATGTTTGGCACCACATTGTGGGCTGAAGGGTCTGTCCCTGTGCTCTACTGTTCAATATTCTATGTTCTAGATTAGGGAAGTACAAGAGGAGATTTGATAGCGGTATTTAAAATCATAAAGGAATTTTGTTCAAGTAAATGAGAAGAAACTCTTTCTAATGGCAGTGATATTACTGACCAAAACAAATTTAAGGGGCTAGAGGCAAAAGAAAGATTTATTTTATGCAGCTCCATATAATGACCTGGATCTGCACAGTCGGAAAGCAGATTAACAGTAACTTTCTTGGAAATAGAATTGTAGACATGGAGATGTACTGCATGGAAGCAAACCCTTTGGTCCAAGTTGTCCATGCCGACCAGATATTCTAAATAAATCCAGTCCTATTTGCCAGCATTTGGCCCATATCCCTCTAAACTTTTCCAATTCATATACCCATCTGGATGTCTTTTAAATGTTGTAATTGTACCAGACTCTACCACTTCCCCTGGCGGCTCATCCATACACAAACCACCCTCTGCTTGAAAAAGCTGCTCCTCAGGTCTCTTTTAAATCTTTCTCCTCTCACCTTAAACCTATGCTGTCTAGTTTTAGACCTCCCACCCTCAGGAAACGACCTTGTCTATTTACACTATCCATGTCTCACATGATTTTATAAACCTCTATAAGGTCATCCCTCAGCCTCTGACGCTCCAGAGAAAATAGCGCCAGCCTATTCAGCCTCATCCTATGGCTCAACCCTCCAACCCTGACAACATCCTTGTAAATTTTTTCTGAACCCTTTTTAAGTTTCATCACATCTTTCCGATAGCAGAGAGACCAGAAATGTATGCAGTATTTCAAAAGTGGTCTAACTAATGTCCTATACAGCTGCAACTTGACATCCCAACCTTATACTCAATGCACTGACCAATAAAGGCAAGTGTACCAAACACCTTCCTCACTATTTTATCTACCTGTGACTCCACTTTCAAGGAACTATGAACCTGCACTCCAAGGTATCTTTGTTCAGCAACACTCCCCAGTGCCTTACCATTCAGTGTATAAGTCCTGCCCTGATTTGTCTTTCCAAAATGTAGCACCTCACGTTTATCTAAATTAAACTCCATCTGCCACTCTTCGACTCATTGGTCCATCTGATCAACATCCCATTGGAAATGAGAAAACTGCATGACTGTGGGGAAAGAGCAGGAGAATGGAAACAATTGGATAGATTTTTCCAAGGCCTGTCTGTCTACAAGTCTATCGTTTTCTCACTCCCACATATACTAAGAATAGCCAGCCAAATTACTCACCTCTTCAAACATGCATGCTTTTTATGACCACGTAATGGCCCATACGATGGGTTAGTCAGATAAACTATTTTGATTAAATGACTAGAATGTTGTTCCTATGCATTATTCAGTACTATATGAGCCATATAGCAAATGGATTCCACAGCAGAGGCTAATAGTGTGGAGCTAGGTTGCGGCAAAACAGAAGGAGATCTTTACTTTGCAAGTCAATTTGTTACAAGATATGAGAGCTACATTAATGTGCAATGATTCATTGAAATTGCCTTTAACCTTATATTTTGGTTACTAATATTTTTCTAATAATTTTCACTCATGAAATGTTCAATGACTATGTGTTCAATCAAATTGGTTCCTCTTCTCTTCTGTAATTGTGTAGGCTGAGATTCCTGTTAGATTGAGCCAAACAGTGCTTGGTCCTGTAGCTGTAACTGAAAGTTGTGCTAAACCTTTATAAATCATTAGCTAGATCTCAACTGGATTATTGTGTCCAATTGTGATACTATAGCTGAGGAAAGATGTCCAGGCCTTTGAGAGGGTACAGAGGAGATGGCTGTTGTATAAGTCATTTAGTACCTGAAAGGGTTAACTGTCACCACGGGATCAGCTCCGTCCATCAGTAAGTAAAGGACTGTTCCTTGCATTACCCTTGCTGGGCTTTGCACATAAATTAAGTAATTGGTCTCATGGGTGATGTAGTGGCGGTGGATAATAGGTGAAAAATACCTCTGGTGATTTTTTAGTGGGAGAAAAACCATTCAGTTGTGTGTTGGAGCACTTCTGGAGATAAAGAGAAAAGAAATGCACTGCTCCAGGGAGGAGCTAATCAGTCTTCAGTATCAATTTTAATGTTGTGTTATCAGAATATTTCAGTAACAGTAATAGATACTTTTCCTTAAATATGTGCTGAGGTCTTAAAAAGGACTGCCATGTAACTCAGGTGTGATGGAACGCGTCTTAAAATAGTTATGAAAAAGGATAAGCCTTCCAAAAAAATTAAAGTTCTTAATTGGAGTAAGACAAATGTTAATGATATGAAACAAGAAGTTGATTGGAGTAGACTGCAGGTAAAGAGACATCTGGTAAGTGGGAGGCTTTCAAAAGCGTAACAACAAGAGTTCAGGGCCATTATGTTCCTATTAGTTAAAGGTAAGGCTGGTAGGATTAGGGAACAATATATGAATAAAGATATTGAGGTTCTGATCAAGAATAAAAATGAATCTTTTATTAGGTATGAATAACTGTGTACAAATGAACATCTTGAACTGTATAAAGAGTATGGGGCGTTCTTAAGAGAGAGATCAGGAAGGCAAAGAGGGGATATGAGATAGACTTGGCAGATAAGTGTGAGGATAATCAAAAGAGTTTCTACAACTACAATAAGAGCAAGAGGGCAACTAGAGAGAGAGTAGGGCACCTTAAAGATCCAAGAGGTCGTCTTTGTGTTGAACTTCAGGAGTGGGAGATATATTAAATGACTATTTTGCATCAATTTTCACTATGAAGAAAGAAATGGAGGCTAGAGAACTCAGGGAAATAAATGTTGGTATTTTGAAAATAGTTCACATTACAGAAGAGGAATTGTTGGATGTCGTAGAAAATATAAAGGCGGCTAAATCTCCAGGACCTGATCCAGTGTATCCCAGGACATTGTGGGAAGCTAGGGAGGAAATTGCAGGGCCCCCAGAAATATATGTATCATCTATAACTACGGATGAGGTGCTGGATGTGTGGGGACTGGCTAATGTTGTGCCTTTGTTTAGGATGTAAGGAGAAGCCTGAGGACAATAGACCTGAGAATCTGATTTCACTGGTGGGTACGTTGTTGGAGCTGATTCTGAAAAATAGGATTAACATGCATTTGGAGAGGCAAAGAATGATTAGGGATAGTCAGCATGGCTTTGTGCAAAGGAGGTCATGTCTCACAAACTTGATTGAGTCTTTTGAGGAAGTAACCAAGACTGATGTGGGCAGAGAAGCAGATGTTCTTTACTGGACTATAGTAAAGCCTTTGACAAGTTTCCGCATCATAGACTAATTAGTAGAGTTAGACCACACGGGATTCAAGGAGAGCTTGCCAATTGGATACAAAATTGGCTTAACAGAAGGAGACAGAGAGTAGTGGTGGAGAATTGTTTTTCGAACTAGAGGCTTGTGATCAGTGGTGCTCTGCAGGGATCGGTGCTGAGCCCACATTTGTTTGCCATTTATACAAATTATTTTGATGAGAATATTGAAGGCATGGTTAGTAAGTTTACATATGACACCAATATTGGTGGTATAGTGCACAATGAAGAAGTTTACCGAGAAGTATAAAGAGATTGTGATCAATTGGGACAATGGGCTGAACAGTGGCAGATGGGGTTTAATTTAGATAAATGTGTGGTATTGCATTTTGATAAAACAAACAAGGGCAGGACTTAAAGAAATAAAAGTAGGGCCTTGGATAGTCTTGCAGAACAGAGACCTAGAGGTTCTGGTACATAATTCTTTGAAGTTTGCATCACACGTAGACAGGGTGGTTAAGAAGGCATATAGCACATTTGCATTCATTGCTTAGAACATAGAACATAGAACATAGAACATTACAGCGCAGTACATGCCCTTCGGCCCTCGATGTTGCGCCGACCTGTGAAACCAATCTGAAGCCCATCTAACCTACACTATTGCCTTATCATCCATATGTTTATCCAATGACCATTTAAATGCCCTTAAAGTTGGCGACTCTACTACTGTTGCAGGCAGGGCAATCCATGCCTTTACTACTCTCTGAGTAAAGAACCTACCTCTGACATCTGTCCTACATCTATCACCCCTCAATTTAAAGCTGTGTCCCCTCGTGCTAGCCGTCACCATCTGAGGAAAAAGGCTCTCACTGTCCACCCTATCTAACCCACTGATCATCTTGTATGTCCCTATCAAGTCACCTCTTAACCTTCTTCTCTCTAACGAAAACAGCCTCAATTCCCTCAGCCTTTCCTCATCAGACCTTCCCTCCATACCAGGCAACATCCTGGTAAATCTCCTCTGCACCCTTTCCAATGCTTTCACATTCTTCCTATAATGTGGTGACCAGAACTGTAGGCAATACTCCAAGTGCGGCCGCACTAGAGTTTTGTACAGCTGCAACATGACCTCACGGCTCCAAAACTCAATCCCTCTATCAATCAAACCTAACACATCGTACGCCTTCCTAACAACCCTATCAACCTGGGTGGCAACTTTCAGGGATCTATGCACATGGACACCGAGATCTCTCTGCTTGTCCACACTACCAAGAATCTTTCCATTAGCCCTGTACTCTGTATTCCTGTTACTCCTTCCAAAGTGAATCACCTCACACTTTTCCACATTAAACTCCATTTGCCACCTCTCAGCCCAGCTCTGCATCTTATCTATGTCCCTCTGTAACCTGCAACATCCTTCCGCACTATCCACAACTCCACCGACTTTAGTGTCATCAGCAAATTTACTAACCCATCCTTCTACGCCCTCATCCAGGTCATTTATAAAAATAACAAACAGCAGTGGCCCCAGAACAAATCCTTGCGGTACACCACTAGTAACTGGAGTCCAGGACAAACATTTCCCATCAACCACCAACCTCTGTATTCTTCCAGCTAACCAATTTCTGATCCATACCGCTAAATCACCCTCAAGCCCATGCCTCCATATTTTCTGCAATAGCCTACTGTGGGGAACCTTATCAAACGCTTTACTGAAATCCCAATACACCAAACTGCTTTACCCTCATCCACCTGTTTAGTCACCTTCTCAAAGAACTCAGTAAGGTTTGTGAGGCACGACTTACCCTTCACAAAACCGTGTTGACTATCCCTAATCAAATTATTCCTTTCTAGGTGACTATAAATCCTATCTCTTATAATCCTTTCCAACACTTTACCCACAACCGAAGTAAGGCTCACTGGTCTATAATTACCAGGGTTGTCTCTACTCCCCTTCTTGAGCAAGTGTTGAGGTTGTTCAGGATATTGGAGAGGCCTCTTCTGGAGTACAGTGTCCAGTTCTGGTCTCCCTTTTAGAGGAAGGAAATTATTCACCTGGAAACAGTTCAGAAAAGATTTACCAGGATGTTGCTGGGAATTGAGGGTTTGAGGTATAAGGAGAGGCTGGATAGGCTGGATAGACTTCCATTGGAGTATTTGAGGTTGAGGGGTGACCTTATAGAGATTTATAAAACCGTGAAGGATACAGATAAGGTGAATGGCAGGTATATTTTCCCTAGGGTGAGGGATTTCAAGAATAGGGGGCAAATCTTTAAAGTGAGAAGAGAAAGATTTGAAAAGGTCACGAGGGGTAACATTTTTACACAGCAAGTGGTCTGTGTGTGGAATGAACTTCTAGAGGAAGTGATGGATGCAGGTACAGTTACAATGTTTAGAAGACATTTGGATAAATACATGAACGAGAAAGGTTTGGAAGGATATGGGCCAAACGCAGCCAAGTGGGAGTAGTTTAGTTTGGGATTATGGTTGGCAAGGACTGGTTAGACTGAAGGGTCTGTTTCTGTGTTGTATAACTCTATGGCTTCCATTATTAAGTACAATGCAATAAACCTGTTTTGTTCATCAAAATTGAGCCTTGCTTCTACCGAAGAAAGCATGTATGCATCCTTCCCCACTCAGTGTCAGTAGTTTAGACAAATACCAAGAAGAGGGATTGGTGGCGGTGAACTAACCCAAGGCATCTCAGATGGAACATAACAATAAAAATGTCATACTGGCTGTACCATTATCTGAGAATGTACCTTTTGTGACCAGGGATGGAAGATACTCTGTTGGTGGAGATACTAGAAAAACCAGGATTGCTAAATTCTCAACAGCAAAACCTTGCTTTTGTACAATGACCTTTAACATAGTGAAATGCCACTAATGCACACAAAGTCAAGGGGATATCTGTCATTCAAAATACGAAGATATTAATAGAGTAGAGACAGAAACAAATTTATAATTGGCCATGAGATCATACGATATAGGACCAAATGGTCCATCAAGTCTTTTCTGAAGAAGGGTCTCGACCCGAAATGTCAGCTTTCCTGCTCCTCTGATGCTGCTTGGCCTGCTGTGTTCATCCAGCTCTACACCTTGTTATCTCAGGTCCATCAAGTCTGTTCTGCCACTTGATCATGGCTGATGTGTTTCTCAACCTCGTTCTCCTGTCTTCTCCCTATACCCCTTGAATCCTTACCAATCAAGAACCTATCTATCTCTATCTTAAACTGTCAGCAGACACAGCAACTGTTTTGTGTAACGTGTTTTAATGATGGTCACAATCTAAAGTGAAAGCACTTGCAGCAGGGATGGAGGTCACTCGATCATCAGAATGTGTAAATGCTTTGCTCCAAACACGAACTAGAAGACTCAGGCTCAAGACTGATGGAAGAGTCAGGGGAGAAATGTGTCACTTTCCCTTGTAGCTATTTTAAGCAACTGTTCAGAAACATTTTGATACACCTCCAGGGTAGGTGGGACTGGAACCCAGATCTTCTGGCCCAGAGATAGGGATGTTACCACTACACCTAAGAGCTCAGCTACTGTCCCTTGTATGACCCACTTGCACTCTTTGATACTTTTCTTCCTACCCTCTTCTTCCTGTGCAGTTTACCCGTGAAATCCCTCCTTTGCAGTTCTATGCCTACCCAACAAATTGCTGCTAGGATCTCTCCATTGATAACTACTTTGCCTTTTCCTGCATTAAGTAGACTCCAAAGTTGTATCCTTTGCCTTTTCCTCTCACTCAGCGGCATGGGCATCATCACCAGGCACATCATCAGGAAGATTGAAGCCATCACCTTATAGCTCAGAGGGTGAAAACCCAACTTGACATGTTTATAGAGGCATTTCCCAATTTAAATGCAGCAATTTCTCATGGGAAAAAAATGTGTGCAGGTGGATGATATTTTAAAACGTATTGTAGGTATGCTTTCATTCCTTAAAGAAAATGGAAAATAATATTAATTTTGCTTTGCTTGGTGAAGCAAGGAACCTAGTCACAGTTTGTGAGAAGTTGAGAGCAAATGGAACTACTTTGGAAATCGACAGAAACCTCATTTCTAAAGCCAATTACTACCCTTCAGCCTGTCACCTCCCGACTGTGTACATGTTATACTCGGCTCAATTGGAGCCTGATAATGTTTACTAATCATTTGGAAAGCCGGAGATTTTCACCAACACCCCACCACGTAATTTATTTTAAAGAATTGGACCTTCAATTTCCTTTAAAATAAGAAGCATTATCCGCTCTGAATGTCCACGAGAAGAAGTGGACATTCAGATTGAAGAAACCAACACGATTAGCTTCGCAATCAATTCCACTTCAAGCTGTCGTAATTACCAGAGTGAAGTGAGAATCTTAGGCTTGATTAAACTAGTCCTGCAGCAGAGCTAAAGCAATTCTGAACAAGTGGGTTGTGTGATTGGATTGTGAATTATCAATGTGCTGTGAAGCTGGCTGGAGGGCTGATTGAAATATTAAGTTCACGCAAACTAAGGCACTTACTCTGTGTTCCATTATCACCTGTTGAAATCTTTAGCTTTTCAACCCGATGTATCTTGATCGGATTTCGCGGTGACCAACATCCTGCTAAATGAACACACTGCATGAGTGACATCCGACTTCTCAGGCAGATGCTAAAGATCCCCATGGCTGCCGCTCCATAGAATACGGACCAAGGGTTGGTAACATTTGGGGTCTCCTGTTGCAAATTTGCTGGCACCCTTGCTGTTTCCTGTAAGCCAACTAGCCCAGAATACTGTAGTAGACTTCTTTCCACAGTCTAGCCTTTCCACCAACCATGTTGTAGCTACTGGGGAGATACCTTGCCATAGAGTCTTTAGAAACCTACAGCAGAGAAAAAGGCCCTTTGGCCCAGTCAAACACAACCACCTAACTATTCTCTTCCCATTTTCCAGAACTTGACCTATGGCCTTGCATGAATTGGCATCACAAGCGCACATACAAATACTTATTAAAAGTTATGAGAGTTTCTGCCTCGACCACCCTTGCAGGCAGTGGGTTCCAGGCATTCATGCTGTTCTGAGTGAAAACGCTTTTCCCTGCATGCAGCATAGGCGGTTTAGAGGGGACCTTACAGAAGCTTATAAAATAATGACGGATATCAATAGTTGTCTTTTCCTAGGATGAGGGAGTTCAAGACGAGGTGGCACATTTATATGGTAAGAAGAGAGACATTTAAAAGAGACACGAGGGGCATTTTTTTAAGTGGGTGGTTTGTGTGTGCAATGAGCTTTCAAAGAAAGTGAAGAATGTGGTACAATTACAATGTTTAAATGATAGGATATGGGCCAGGAGCAGGAAAGTGGGACTAGTTTAGTTTGGGATTATGTTTGGCATGGACTGGTTGGACTGAAGGATCTGTTTCCATGTTATATGACTCTGACTCTCATCTCCTCTAAATCTTCTGCCCCTTACCTTCAATTTATGCTGCCAGTCATTGGCTTCTCAAGAAGGAGTAAAGCTTCTTCTTGTCCATGCACCCCATAATTTTATGCATCTCACTCATGTCCCCTCTGCTCTAAGGAAAACAACCCCAGTCTGTCCAATCTCTCTTCATAACTGAAACTCCCCACCCCAGGCAACATCCTGGTGAATCTCCTCTGCACCCTCTCCAGTGCAACCGCGTCCTTCCGATAACGTGGATTCCAGAACTGCACACAATACTCTAGATGTGGCCTAACCAATGTTTTATAGGAGCACTAGGAGCAGACAAAGACCCAGGAAACAGGAATTGATGCAGCTTATAGTTCATTGCGCTCTGCCAAGCCTTCCTTTAGAAATTTAAATATCTTGTGCTGGTTTCTATTTCTGCCGGTTTGGAAACAAGATGATGGAATGCTTAATGTCTGGAGGAGTGTGACACTCAGTGAATGAACAATGGATACTGGTATAAAGACAGAAAATTCTTGAGGAACTGAGATTGAAACTGGTATCACTGATTAGTTATTTAGTCATATTCAGCCAGAGCAGGAAAGAGTGTTTATAGGTTGTTGCATCCCTTTCTCTTTCTCTTCTTCTCCCACTGTGCCACCTCATGCTCCCTAGCCTCCTGCCTGAGAGGTGGTAGCGAGGGCTGTGCAGGTGAAATTATGCAGCATTCTGCAGACTACAGCAGATCTTGGTGCTCCAGGACATCAGTGTGGTCTGCTCTATTACATTTCCTGTAACAGCACAGCTCTTGCTGTGTGTACAAGTATGTGTGGGTTGGGATGTAAAGTCATGAGCCATGTGGTCATTGGTGACGTTTTTGGTTTGATGGTGGAAATGCAGGCAACACAGAGCTGCCACAGAGTGAGCTGCCTCATACAATCACAGACTTGAAGTACGTTAAGGAAGTGGGATCTCTTTGGGTTCATGTAAAGGCAAAGCAGGCTTAAGATGCACAAATAGTGTGCACTGTGCAATTCAGTGGTGTCCTGCACCCGGAATGATTGCAAACCCTTTTGGTTGTACCATCTCGCACAACTTCAAGTTGCCTCTGCACAGAAAGCCTCTGATCTCCCTTTTTCAGTCGCATGTTGCAGTCTGGGAGATGTTGCTAATAAATCCTCCAGCAGCAGCTTGGGAAGGATCAGACACAAACATTCGGAGCTAGTTGCCTTGATAACCACAGGCACTGGTCCTTGCCCTGCTTGAGGCTGGACATGTGACCACAACAACAATGGCATCTTTTGCATTTCTCCAGCATTGATTGTTGCTGGTGTTCAGGCAAGAGAACTGTTCGTGAAACACCTCCGCAAATAGGGGCTCCTACTGAGTGCCCTTCTGCCCCTCCTCCCTCTTTCAATACCTTGCCCTCAGCTGCTTGACCTCTCTTCTGCACCCACCCTCCACCCCCCCGAGGCTTGCTCAAGACCAAGAGGAAAGCCTACCAGACCACTCATGTCTGGAAGCAATTTGTCTGTTCTGAAAACAAACAGAAAAGTTTTGCATCTCCCTGATCTCAAACCATACCCAATGTTCGAAAGCATACTCAACTCTGCAGGGGATGAAGTGCAACATCACCATTGGTAACAACATTTTGATTTAATTTTGATAAGTTTGTCTGTAGATTTCTGTTGCTTTCTTTGCTGCAGTGTCCCCTCCATGGGCTGGCTAAACAATTATTGTTTTTATTTAAAGTGTGGGGGTTAGGGGCTGTCTAACATATTCTAATGTATATTTTAGATGGGTAGAAAGTGCTGAGTACTTAACGGGAAATGTAGCAATAGGAGAAGAAATAAATCAGGGACAAATCTGTAAATAACATGGGACGGAGATAGTTTAAGCCTCTTGACCTGGTGTTCAGCTGTGCAAGGGTTAAGATGGTGTAGGGTGGAGTATGGAGCTCCAAGATGACGGCTTTCTTGTTGTTTCTGAATTGTGCACTGATTGAACTTCTGAACCACCAGCTCTATGAACGTTGTGTACGTTTCTACTCAACCTTTTTATTAAAAAAGTAATCTGACATACATCCACATACAGAGAGTTGTAGTGGAAGGGAGTTTCTCAAAATGGAGAACTGTGACCAGTGGTGTTCCACAGGGATCCGTGTTGGGACCACTGTTGTTTGTGATATACATAAATGATCTGGAGGAAGGTATAGATGGTCTGATTAGCAAGTTTGCAGATGACACTAAGATTGGTGGAGTAGCAGATAGTGAAGGGGACTGCCGGAGAATGCAGCAGAATATAGATAGGTTGGAGAGTTGAGCGGAGAAATGGCAGATGGAGTTCAATCCAGGCAAATGCGAGGTGATGCATTTTGGAAGGTCCAATGCAAGAGCGAACTATACAGTAAATGGAAAAGCCCTGGGGAAAATTGATGCACAGAAAGATCTGGGTGTTCATGTCCATTGTACCCTGAAATCTGGGTGTTCAGGTCATTGTACCCTGAAGGTGGCAACGCAGGTCGATAGAGTGGTCAAGAAGGCATACGGCATGCTTTCCTTCATCGGACGGGGTATTGAGTACAAGAGTTGGCAGGTCATGTGGCAGTTGTATAGGACTTTGGTTTGACCACATTTGGAATACTGTATACAGTTGTGGTCGCCACATTGCCAAAAGGATGTGGATGCTTTGGAGAGGGTGCAGAGGAGGTTCACCAGGATGTTGCCTGGTATGGAGGGCGCTAGCTATGAAGATTATTTATTATTTACATTAGAAAGACAGAAGTTGAGGGGGGACCTGATTGAGGTCTACAAAATCATGACAGATATAGACAAGGCGGATAGCAAGAAGCTTTTTCCCAGAATGGGGGACTCAGTTACTAGGGGGCACGATTTCAAGGTGAAAGGGGGAAAGTTTAAGGGAGATATGCGTGGAAAGTTCTTTACGCAGAGGGTGGTGGGTTCCTGGAACGCATTGCCAGCAGAGATGGTAGAGGCGGGCACGATAGTGTCATTTGAGATGTATCTAGACAGATAAATGAACGGCCAGGGAGCAGGGGGATACAGGTCCTTGGAAAATAGGTGACAAGTTTAGATAGAGGATCTGGAGGGCCGAAGGGCTGAAGGTCCTGTTCCTGTGCTGTAATTTTTTTTGTTCTTTGTTCTTTGTGGGCTACGTGTGTGTCAATTAGGCATTTCAGAAGCCTTCGTGAGCCCAGTGTTTCCCCCATTTGCTCTGCATCTATCCTATCAAGCCCTTTAATAATCTTAAATCCCTCCTTGGAAAGTGGGATTAGTGTAGATAGGTTAGCACAGACTCAATGGGCTAAAGGGCCTCTTCTGCGCTGCATGGATCTATAAAAGTGACTCTATCCCATTGCTTTCAACCTTCCGTTTTGTAGTGTGTAGTGTCTCTGCTGGATCAGCATTTCCTAATAGGCACAATCCATTTTCCGTGAGAAGCCAGTGGAATACTGTAAAATAAAGACCTGCAGATGCTGAAGATTTAATAATTTTAAGGTGATTGGAGGAAGGTGTAGGGGAGATGTCAGAGGTAGGTTCTTCACACAGAGAGTGGTGGGCGTGTGGAATGTGCTGCCGGCGGTGGTAGTGGAGTCAGATACTTTAGAGACTTTTAAGCGACTCTTGGATAGGCACATGGAGGATAGTAAAATGTAGGGTGTGCAGGGTAGATGGATCTTAGTAGGATAATAGGTTGGCACAACATCGTGAGCCGACGGGCTTGTACTGTGCTGTACTGTTCTATGTTCTATGTTCTATTTGAAACCAAAACAGAAATTACTGGAGAATCTCAGCAGGTCTGGCAACATCAGTGGAGAGAGAAAACAGTTAACATTTCGAGTCCAGTGACTCGCCTTCAGAACTGATTTTCTGAAGAAGTGTCACTGGCCATGAAAAGTTAACTCTTTCTCTCTCCCCAGATACTGTCAGTCCTGAGTTTCTCCAACAATTTGTTTTGCTTTCAGTGGGATAATATTCTTCCCTCACAATTCAACTCATTGCACTGTAAATTCAGTTGCAAATTTGCTTTTAGATGCACAGCAGAGGTTTTCTTCCACTCCTGCCTCCTTTGGGACCTTTCTTTCTGGAATGTGTATTAGAAGGAGGCATGGTTGTGCCTGAAGTTATCACCCTAGCTTCTACTTATTGTTCCCTGGCACTTTAAAAAAACTGGAATTCCTTAAACCCCTCTATCATCTCCCAACCGTCACCTGTCTACCCCTCATCCTACAGCCTACACAGATTTAAAACTTGAGTCATTTTGATTTACCTCATCATAAACGTCAGCCACTGCTCGGAATACTACTTTCATCTCTGAATCAGAAAGCTTCTGTAAGCCTGGAGGTTTCAACTGAAACCCTACCTGCCACGTGCAGCTCTGGCAGAGTGCTGTACTGGACAATGGACTGCTTTTCTAGTGAGAGGTTAACCGAGGTTAGTGGACAGGACAGGGTAGGTGCGGAAAGGCTCTTCCCCTTGTGGAAGAGCCTAGGACGAGAATGACAATCCCTCAGAGTAAGGGGTTGCCCATTTAAGGTAGAGGTGAGGAGGAATTTCTTGAGGGTAGTGAATCTGTGGAATTCTCTACTGCAGAGGGCTATCTAGGCTGGATCACTAAGCATACTTAATGCTGAGAGATCCTTAATCATTGAGGGATCAAGGGCTGGTAGGGAAAAAGCAAGAAAGTGAAGTTGAGGATTATCAGATGGGTCATGATCTAAGTCAGTGGCAGAGCAGACTGATTGGGCTGAACAGCCTACATCTGCTCCTTTTGTCTTTTGATCTTCTTGCCCCACCTGTGCTCTTAGGTGGATGTAGAGGATCCCACAGCTGCTATTTCAAAATGATCTGGGGAGTTCTGTGTCTCTTGCCTAATGTTTAGCCTCATGTAGCATCACTGAAAATTCAGATTATCTGGGATCATCATATTGCTCTTTGTGAACACTTACTTTCACAGATTTTGGCCGTTTGTCAATCCTGTACTGCAGGAAATATAATGCTTCAAATCTGCTTGGGCCGTAAACCACTTGGATGTTGAAGCCATGTGAGGTGCTACACAAATGCAATTGTTTTTCTTTTCAAACCCTTGTATCCTTGGAGTATCCTGTTCCTCGCTCAACAAAGATGATCACGTCACTCTTTAAAAGCAAGCTACATTTCTTTTTTTCTGCTTCCTCAGACCCAACAAGGAACAAAGAAGCTCTTAGCTCAGTTTAGAGTATTTTTTTATTGACCTAACGCTGTGTCAAGAAAGCCATATCTGCCCTGAGGTACTGGAATCCTGTTCAGCATTCAGTCCAGCAGCTGCAATTAGTAGGGTCGCTATAGCAACTTGGATTTGGCTCTCCTGCCTCATACCTTCAAAGTTATTGCCATTCAGAATGGACCTAGCATGCCGTTCTCGACAAAATCTAAAAGGTGATCAGACTTACTGTTGCCAAGGAAACCACTCATTGGTTAAAGGGCACTGGTAGATCTGGTGTCAAAGGGAAGGGGGACAAAGGCGAAGGAGGGGGATGATTAAGATAAATCTTGACTGGCCTGGAAACCATTCAACATACAGTTTGATCCTAAATCACGTTTTTGTAAAGACAAGTAAGTCTTATTTCTGACAGCTGATGGATACCAATCTTTTGAACAATCCACCAATAGTTACAAAGAAGGATAATCTAACTTTATGAAGCACTGGGCGCAATCCCTTGTTACTGTGACATTTGTGTTATTTTTAGGACAAAGGTCAGCATTCCTGCATTCATTAGTTGCATTACTCTCAATCAGGAGTCCAAGAATATTGCAGAGGCACTAGCAAGGTCTGGCTGCGTTTTATATATAGTTTATGGGGTTCTCCTTGCAAGGTGCAATTAAAATTTCTCTGCTTGCGCTTGGCAATGCGCCAGCGGTTCAACTCATTGAGTATTGTAGCTGATACACATAAATTGAGTCCACTGTAGAATCAAACACTGATATGCCAAAGTATACAGAGCTGGCTGCTTCCAGCTCTGCCTTTAGAAAATTAAGCTGGGCGTTAAATTGAGGGGTTAAAGATGATTACGCGAGTTAATAGGTTACAGGGAGAGAAACCTGTTTCTGGTGAGGAAGAGTCCAGAACAACAATTTTACCAGTAATTATAGGTCAGGAAGCACTTAGTCATAGTCACAGAGATGTACAGCATGGAATTAGTCCCTTTAGTCCAACTCATCTATTCTGACCAGATATCTTAAACTGACCTAATCCCACTTGGCCCATATCGCTCTAAACCCTTTCTATTCATGTACCCATCCAGATGCCTGTTGCATGTTGCAATTGTCCCAGCCTCCTCTGGCAGCGCATTCCATACGCACACCACCCTCTGTGGAAAAAGCTGTCCCTTGGGTCGCTTCTAAACCTTTCCCCCTCCCCTTAAACCTGCGCCCTCTAGTTTTGGACTCCCCTACCCTGGGAAAAAGACCTTGGCTATTCACGCTATCCATGCCCCTCATGATTTTATAGTCCTCTATGAGGTATCCCTCAACCTCCGATGCTCCAGGGAAAATAACCACAGCTTCTCCCGATGGCTCAAACCCTCCAACTCCAGCAACGTCCTTGTAAATATCTTCCGAACCGTTTTAAGTTTCACAACATCTTTCCTTTAGCTTGGAGACCAGAATTGAATGCAGTATTCCAAAAGTGGCCTAAACAATATCCTTTACAGCCACAACATGACCTCCCAACTCCTACACTCAATGCACCGACCGGTAATGGCAAAGAGTAGCGGAAATCTGGAATTCCCTTCCCCGATAAAACTAACGAGTCCGAGGATCAACAGAAAATTTCAGAACTTGCATTGGTGCACTTTTCTCGGGCAGCGCTGTCTAAAGCTAATGGAAGACAGATTCAGTTGTGTGATGTAAATGGCTTTTGAGGGGCTGAATGACTTCCTCCGATTCCATTGACTAAAAGCGAACAGCTCCTTCTCCACAATTGAAAGAAAAGCACTGTGGATGCTGAAGATCAAAACAAAAAGAAATAGATGGAGAACTTCAGTAGGTCTGGCAGTATTTTTGGGAAGAAAACAGAGTTAACGTTTCAAGACTGGTGATGCTTTAAAACAGGGGAGAAGGTGGTCTTTATGGGGTTGGGGGATTATGAGGTGGGGAGCTGTCACAAGGAGAACCCCAGATGAGATGAGGTTGATGACAGTCATAGTCACAATGGCCTGATGTTTGATATGGTCATGTTTGAAGGGCAGATTGGAGCAGGAGAGAGAGCTGGCTCTCATCCTCTGCAATGCTGGATGGTATCAGCACATCCCTGTCAGCAGCTTGATGGCAAATTCTGGGTCGGATCTGAGAACATGGAGTGCAACCAGTTCTGAGAGAAATAGGTTTGAATGTGTGAGGGTGGCAGAGAAATTAAGGCAACCAATATGTCAACAGTTCTCGAACAGGTCAAGTGCAGATAAAAGCCCAGCAGGAGGGATCCAGGTGGACAGTGTTGGAGGTGGGTGACAACATTTGTGGGATGGGGAAAGGATTCTTGGCCAAAGAAATGGGCACTGAGTTGGAGGTGACAAAAGTTCAACATCATGTTGTACCTGAAATTCATTAAGGTGGAGACGCAGAGGGATAAGACTGAGCCCTTTGAGTACAGAGCATTCAACATCGGAGTGGAAGGTTAAAGAATAGTAAATGTGCAACAGGAAGTGGGGTTAGAGAGGGGATGGAGTCAAAGGAAAGGGGAGGAAGGTTCCAGATGCATGGGTATCTAAGCTATTTCATCTTGCATTCCTTAATACCTGAAAGGAAGAGGAAATGTTTCTTGTTAGAAAGTCAAACTGGGAGGGGCAGGGCAGCTCTGAGCTAGTGTGAAGTGGCAAGGATGGAGAGAAAGGTTGAGAGTGTGCAAATGGCAATGCATGGCACCGAGTGTGTGGATCTCAGAAAGTAGTGAGAACAGCTCTCTGAGGAGCACTGTACATCACAAAGACCTGTGATTCTGGGTGGAATCAAAACATGAAAGATGAAACTTCAGTTGGAATGCGCATGGAGTGAGACTGAGCTGCAGGCAGTCGCTGAGGAATGGGATGCAGCTGTGAGAGACGTTTGTGGCAAAGACTTAGTCAAGTACTAGGAGAGAAAATGAAAGCAATGATGGAGAGCAAGAAGAAGGTTTAGAACGGAAATCCTGTCAGGGAAGGAAAAATTTTTTCAAGATGAGCATACCTGGAAAAGATGTGGCAGTGAGGTAAACACAAAAATAAAACCAAGAGCTGCAGATACTGAATCTGAAACCAATCCAAAAATTGTTGGTGAAACTTACCAAGTTTCAAGTCCAGCGATTCTTCATCAGAACTTCTTCCACATTTTGATTGGCTTGAATTCAGCATCACATGGAACTAAACAATTTAGATCAAGGGTTAATTAGTCAAGAGTTATGCTGAAGGTAATATTAGACAAGTCAGACTCCAGAGTAAAGACTTCTGTTGCACAGTGGTTGTGTCCCTACCTTGAGCCAGCAGGGCTAGGTTTAAGCCCTACCTACTGCCGAGGTATGTAATAACATCTGAGCAGATTGCCTGGGGAAAGACCCAGAATGAAACTGGTTTGATAGTTCGTGTACATAACTTTTTTTTTTATATTTAGTTAATATGGTGTCGTTCACTGAAACATAACCACACAGGGCTGCATTTATGAAAGAAGAAAACGCTGTAAACATGCACAGAAGACAGTTAGAAAGATCTTAATACAAAACTTCAAAATAAAGTTTCAGCCTGGCTCTCAACATCATCCTTTACAGATACTCCATCCCTGAGGAAAAAAAATTGCTTCTGTTAGCTTTTTAAGTCTTTAATTGACTGATGCCATCCAGTTTCTTTTCTTTGGACTACCGAGACTACCTTTTACTATTTTCATTCCTTTTCTTAGGGCATGAACTTTTCTCAACTCTGGTGGTCTAAACTTTCTCAGTTTCAACAACTTCTAGATTTCTATCTGGACTCTCTTACCTTGTGATCTTAACAAAATACTTCAGGTGTTGTGACTAGTTTCTTGACCTGACTGATTCCCCTGCCAGGAGGAACTGTTCTGAACTGAACTTGGGGTGCTTTGAACTAAAGCTTCGAACCTTCTGTTCTGAATTCAAAATTAAACCAGTTATCCTAAAATGTGTACTTCACTTGTCATAAGCTCAACAGTATACAGATTTTATCCATAACAAGGTGGGTTCGCTGAGACATCCTGCTGATGTCACATGATTTCTTGGAACTGATATACTTGGGTCAATGACCTAAATACACTTCCATGAAAAAAAATCACAGCTCTCATTCTTCTGCTTCAGCTTCTATTTTTCTTAAAAAAAATCAAAATTCTTAAAATGCAGGCCAGGCAGCATCATAGGAGCAGGAAAGTTGACATCTTGGGTCATGCTGCCTGGCCTGTTCCTCCAGTTCCATGCTGTTATCTCTGACTCCAGCTTCGGCCGTTCTTGCTATCTTCTAGCTAGACCATGATTCCTGGTTCCGGACTCCCTGGTCATCAGTAATATCCTTCCTGTGTTTCCTGCAGACAGAGATACAGGACTTGGCACCGATTAACAAAGCTGTCACTGGGTGAGAATTCTGGAGTTCTCCTCCTAAGGGCATTGTGGGTCTACCTATAGCACATGGACTGCAGCAGTTCAATCAGGCAGCTCAACTCCACCTTCTCAAGGACAACATGACATGGGGAAACAAATGCTTGCCCGACTACGTATGAATTTTAAAAAACAATTTTATGATGGTGAGCTGCCAGGAAGCCCTGTGATCTGTATTGGGCCTGACATGTCAATTGTAAGGAACATCTGCTGTCCAATCATGCAACATGTTTGAGTCGTTAACATAATGTCTGGGACAGAATGATCACTTGCAGCAGTCCTAATAAATCACTCTCCCATTCAAGGTGAATGATTCATCTGAACAGTTAATGACATGAGTACCCTGAAACACCTCTAATCTCTGCTTCTTATCAGTAAGGCATATGGTGGAGGTCATACTCACTAATGACAAATTTTATTGTAACAGGGATATCTCTTGTATATCATCTCCTATTTTATTCACTGTTTTCACTGCGTCATTTGTATTCCTGATTTTCATCATTCCATCTTAGTTGGCCATACCTGAGCCTTGTGCTCTGAAACTCCCCTTCTGAACTTGTCCTCCTCTGGATACCTCTCTCTACCTTAAGATGATCCTTAAAGATATACCTCTTTGTTTAAAACTTTTGTTTGCCCCGATATACACTTTAGTGGTTTTGTTGTGAAATTTTGTCCTAACATGCTCCAATGTGAAGTGACTTGGGACATTTTATTATGTCAAAGGGGCTGTGTAAATGTTGTTGTAATGTATTATTTTCTCTCTTTCTCTCTCCTTCACAGTCTCCCTTCCTCCCCCTCGCTCTCCACCACATTAATTTCTCTCTCGTATTTCAGCAAGCTCACCGAATCCTCGGGCAGGGGAAAGACTGGTTAATAATGGTACCACTTCATTTCTGAAGATAATTGTAGTTCTCACAACTGCCACTTCTCCATTTGGATCATCTAATGGGGTGCTGACGTAGTGGGGATGGTGAAGGGGTGGATGGTGGGTGTGGATTTGGACCTGGGATCTTGTAGATTGTCTCATACTGAGAAGCAGCAGCATTTCTCCACATCAAACTGTGACGTAGATCTCTCAGAATTGTGATTTTTAAAAATATTGCTCAAACTGGAATGACCTTGTTTCTGCATCGACTCTGTCGGCTCAAAGTGCTGTTGGTTGTTTGGCCCAGATTCTATTGGGTCATATGAGTATAGTACAAAGCAAGTTACCACAGTTCTGGAGAAGGGTCACTGCACCCAAAACGTTAACTCAACTTCAGACCTGCTGAGTTTTTCCAGCAATTTCCATTTTTGTTTCTAATTTCCAGGATTTTGTTTTGGTTTTGTTTTACCATATTACCCCCTCATTGACCTCATCATAAGACATAAGTAGGAACTTGAGTAGGCCATTCATCCCCTCAGGCCTGCTCTGTTATCCTATTGAATAACAGCTGATTCAACATTCCACACATCCACTTTCCCCATAACCTTTGATTTCCCGACTGATCAAGATGTATCTATCTCAGCTCTCTATGGCAAGGAGTCTCAAAGACACTCAACCTTTGGAGAAGGAATTCCTTTTCATCTCAGTCTGACATTGATGCTCAGTGTGTACATCATTCTTTGTACCTCTCCATTGCCTCCATACCCATTTTATTGCATTGCGACTGCGCTGCACCAAGCACTCTGTGATTTAAGGGGCTGTACAAGTCTAACAAAACTTGCCTACTTTTCAATCCCATCCCTGTAGAAATGAGCTCAGTGCTTAGTTTGCATTTTTCTAACTTGCTACTTTTAATATTCCTGTGTCTATGTTTCTGTATCTTTTGATCGTTTGTTCATTCGCTCCTTTTGGCAGTCATTTGTTAGAGCTAAGTCTGAGTTGCTGTTGCAACATACACTGGTATCATGGAGCTATGGATAGTGTTATTTGCACTCACAGGATGAAGGCATTGCTGGCTAGGTCAGCATTTGTTGCCCATATCTAATTACCCAGAGGGCAGTTAAGTGTCAAACACATTGCTGCGGGTTTGGAATCACATGTAGGTCAGACCAGGTAAATATGGCAGTTTCCTTCCCTAGAGGACATTAGTGAATCATATGGGTTTTTCTGACAATTGGCAACGGTTTTATAGTCATCATTAGGCTCCTAATTCCAGATTTTTATTGAATTCAAATTCTGCCATCTGCTGTGGTCGGATTCAAATCCCACATCCCAAGAACATTACCTGGCTCGCTGGATTAACAGTCCAGCAATAAAAAAAACGTTTATGGCCATCGCCTCCCCAGTGACGTTCCACAACGTGGAGGTCAAGATCCCAATGGGGAGGCAATGACGTAGTAGTAATGTCACCAGACTGGTAATCCAGAATACTAGATGAAATTCAAGAGACTTTGATTCAAATCCCACCACAGTGAGAGGTGGACATGATCAAATTTGTATTCACTAAAAATCATCTGGAATGCAGAGATAACCTAATGGTGACCATGCTGATTGTAAAATTATCTACTGGTACAAGAGGTCCACAGCAGATGCCATCTTCATGGCCTACACTCATCCCTGGAACATCTGCACAATAAGCATACCTGTATCAGGCTCCTATTTATTGACTACAGCCTTCAACACCATAATTCCAAACAAACTCATTTCCAAACTCCAGGACTTAGGTCTCTGCTCCCCACTCTGTAAGTGGATTCTTGACTTCCTGACCAACAGACCGCAGTCAGTAAGGATCGGTGACAACACCTCCTCCACAATAATCCTCAACAGCAGAGCCTTGCAAGGCTGTATACTCAGCCCCCTACTATCCTTCTTATACACTCACAACTGTGAGGCCAAATTCCACCCCAACCCCATTTACAAGTTTACTGGAAACACCACAGTTGCAGATCAGATCTCAAACAACAATGAGACAGAATACAATAAAGAGTGCACAACGGCATGGTGTGCAGATGACAATCTTCCCACCAACGTAAGCAAAACGAAGGAATCAAGTGGACGGCATGCCCATGTCTGTATCAAATGGTGCTGAGGTGGAGATGGTCAACACTGTTCAGTTCCTGGGATGACAATCGCCGGCAATCTGTCCTGGTCCACCCGTCTTGACACCATAATCAAGAAAGCACAGAAACGCCTCTATTTCCTCAGGAGGCTAAAGAAATTCTGTATGTCCACAGTGACTCTTTCCAATGTTTAATAGATACACCACAGAAAGCTCTATCTGGCTGCATCAGTGTGAGAGGCATCTGGCAATGCCTCTTCCCAAGACTGAGAAACTACAGTGAACACAACCAAGGCCATCATACAAGCCAACCTCTCATTCATTGGCTCCATCTAGACTTCCCACTGCTTCAAAAGCTCCTTCACTCCAGTAGTACTCTCCTCCGCCCTCTTCCATTGGGCAGAAGATATAAAAGTTTGTTCTTGAATCTGTTTGGATGCGTATATAGCTTCTTCCCCACAGTTGTCAGACTTTTTTTATGGACCTTTTTAATGTGGAGCGTGTGCTCTCTGCACCTTCTCAGCAGCTGTAACACTAGCCTGCGCTCTGTTCCGTTACTGTGATGCACTTGTACCGTATAATCTGCCTAAAGCATGTAAGACAATACATTTTGCTGTACCTCGGGAACATGTGACAGTAATAAATCAAATGAAATCAAATAACCCACCTGGTTCACTAATGCCCCTTAGGGAAGGAAAGCTGCTGTCTATAACTAGCCTGACCTACTTGTGAACCTGGACTGTCAGCAACGCAGCTGCCTCAAACTGCCCTCTGGGCAATAGTGGATTCACAATAAATGATGTGATGCCCACTGTACAGAACTGAATTGCTTTAGCGACTGAAACAAAAACAAAGTTGCTGGAAAAGCTCAGCAGGTCTGGCAGCATCTGTGAAGGAGAAAACAGTGTTAACGTTTCGGGTCCGGTGACCCTTCCTCAGATGCTGCCAGACCTGCTGAGCTTTTCCAGCAGCTTTGTTTTTGTTCCGGATTTACAGCATCTGCAGTTCTTTTGGCTTTTGCTTTAGTGACTGTGTGCATATATAAAGTAATTTTTTGAAATAAAATTGTGAACAATTTAGTATAAAAGGTGAAATTTCGGGTTCATAAGCTCTGACGCAGTAATGGTCTCTGCAAAGTTTTGACCAAGCTATAACAGTTTTCCACATACTTTTCCAGTGCTCCCTCTGTGGTCCCAACAGTGTTCAAGCCTCAAAACAGTGTCATGGAATGGAAAAGAGATAAAGAGATAAACATCATTTTTCTGAAGGGTCTAGGCCCGAAACATCAAGCTTTCCTGCTCCTATGATGCTGCTTGGCCTGCTGTGTTCATCCAGCCCCTTACCTTGTTATCATGGAATGAAAAACATTGGGGAGTATTTTGGCAGAGGCTCCAATTTCTGCCAATCAGAGAATTTACCAGGAATCTCTCCCATTTTTATTATTCACCGTAGACGTGTTGCGCAGATTTACAGATAATCGACCTCTTTGGCCTAGTTATAGAAGCACACTTCTCTGACATCAAGATCTGAGGTGACATTCAAACTTGGGGCAGAGACAGTACATACTGTGACCCATGACATCCCCTAACCCCATGTAAAATCTTATGGTCCAATTATTACATAGCCTCCTTATTCTACCTAATGCATCACCTCACATCTCTTTGGAAATTAATTTGTCATTTACTTGCCCATTCTACAATTTTATTAAGATCTCCTTACTATTTGCCCTCCTCCAGTATTAACTATACATCCTCGCTTACCTACTGTCATGGCAGTTTATCATCAATTCTGAAAGAACATAAACTATGGTTGGTTTAAGTCATTGAATTTTTACGCTGTTGCCCTAAGGAAGTTTGGGTCCTTTTAGTTTGAAGTTCAGACATTAAAGGAACACAACTTGGCCATGCCAAATTGCCCATTGTGTTCAGTGATGTGTAGATTAGGTGGGTTATATGGGGATGGGTCTGGATGGGATGCTCTGAGGGTTGATGTGGACTTGTTGGGCCGAAGGGTCTGCTTTCACACTGTAGAGATTCTATGGAACAACTAAGGGGAGTCAAACTCTGCATGTGCGCCATGTCAGCTCTGTGGGTTTTTGATGCCAGTATCACAGGTTACATGCTTCTTCCACCAGCAATGATTTCGCACACATTGATCAGCAAGAAATATTCTCCTCTCTTCTTTGCTCAAAGAGCGATCTTTTTAAAGAAACAGCTCTCTGTGGGAGCATTAGAGCTAGGCACAAAAAAAATCCACCTGCAGTTGTGTAGCAGAAGGTGGGTTTTGTGAAGACTTGTCAGGCATTTGCAAATCCCTTGCGTCCCAAGTGGAATACAAAAAGCACAGAATGCAAACCCGTTACAATAGCTCGAACAAAGTCCAGGCCTTGGATTGTCCTTCAAACGAGAAAGGACAATTCATCATGTGAGGTCTCCGCATTCTCCACTTGCCAACTCTACTGACAGCAAGTAAAGACAAAGCAACTTGCCTGAAAACTCTCCCAGATGATGAGCAACCCCAGTGAGCGAGATACAAGATGGAGTAGAACAAAGAGAATTTGAGAGAAAAAGCAAGAAAAGAATGTACTGAAGAATGATGAAGGAAGTCAGTGAATCCGAGCTCAAAGCAGTTTGAAATTCATTCCCCTCCTGAACTAAATTGAGATGTATAGTTAACCCACACATACTTATCGATGTCCCATTATTTTTCAGAAGAGTTGTTAAAATGTGACCCCATCTGCACTCTCTGGTGGAGGTAAGAGATTCCGAGTCACTGTGGAAAGCAGGGAGTTCAATTATAATTGAAACTGGAATTGGATGTAGTCTTTAAACAGGGGGAAATAATTGCAAGGCTATGAGGATTGAGCAGGGGAGTGGGACGAATTGGATGACTCTTTTCAGAAGAGGTAGAACAGGGAAGGTGGACTGAATGGTTGCCTGCTGTGATATGTCATTATATAATTGTATTTTTAAAAAAGATACAAAGCTCATTCCTTACTTTTCTCCAATTCGCAACATCCCACCGGAAGCGATAAATGTAACCACAAAATCCAAACATCTCTAGCAATGTTTTTCTTCCTATTTTGATGATGTTACTCCTCTCTGGTTCTTTCTATATTTTATGCAGGTGACTCGCCCTGCTGAGTCCTCACTGCTTTGGGGTTATGGCTCATCCCACCACCCTTAAATTAGTCATCCTTTCTTGAAACCACAAACTATCAAATCCTTTTCACACACTGTAGGCTCCCTCGACTACAAACCACAAGCTTGCTTGAAACTTGTGGCTCTCTTTCACCATCTCTGGAATGATAAAATTGCCTCTTGCCTTTTTAGTATCCTTAATCATGTTTATCATTGAAGCTTACATTATTTTAGCTTAAAAACAAGCACTCAGACTGAACATATTAAAGGAACAGAATTCCTCGTAAGTTCTACTCAGGCAAATGAGGATAAAGTATCAGAATCAGTTAGAGCTTTCATGAAGTGACCTGAAGAATTAGAGAAGCAACATGCTCAAATTAAACAGGAACTAACAATAAATGGGTATCCGCTTGGTTTAATTGGCAATGATCTTGTTGGTATTGGACATATCCTTTCTTTAGAGCTTCCTCTCAGGTTGCTGGTATCCCTGCCTCGGCAAGCTTATTTCTTCCCCTTTTTAATCAACCCATTTATAACATACCTCCAGGGCAGGTAGGACTTGAACCCAGATATTCTGGAACATCAGTAGGAATACTACCTCTGTGCCACAAAGCCTTGGTCAGTGCCCATCCCTAACTGCTCTGGAGAAGATGTTGGTGAGCTGCCTTCTTGAGCTGCAGCAGTCCTTGGAGTGTAGGGGTGCTCACAGAGCTGTTCGAAGGAGAGTTCCAGGATTTTGACTCAGCGATAGTGAAGAAATGGCAGTCTAGTTCAAATTCAGGATGCTGTGTGTCTTGGAGGGGAGCATGCAGGTGATGGTATACCGTTCATCTGCTACCCTTCGCCTTCGACGTGGTAGTGGTTCTAGGTTTGCAAGTTGCTTGTCTAAGGAGCTTCGGTGAATTTCTGCAGTACATCTTGAAAATGGTAAACAAAGCTGCTACTGAGCATCAGTGGTTAAGTGAATAAGTATTGAAAGCAGTGGATGAGGTTGCATTCAGGCAAGCTGCTTTATGCGGTCATACAATCATGCAGCATGGAAACAGACCCTTCGATCCAACTCACCCATGCCAACCAGATATCCTAAATTAATCTAGTCCCGTTTGCCAGCACTGGTCCATATCCCTCTAAACCCTTCCTACTCATGTACCCATCCAGATGCCTTTTAAATGTTGTAATTGTACCAACCCCCCATCACTTCCTCTGGCAGCTCATTCCATACATGCATCACCATCTGCATTAAAAAATTGTCCCACAGTGTCCTTTTATATCTTTCCCCTCTCACCTTAAACCTACACCTTCTAGTTTTGGATTCCTCTACCCTGGGAAAAAGACCTTGGCTATTTACCCTATCCATGCCCCTCATGATTTTACAAACCTCTATAAGGTTACCTGGCAAACTCCACTGCTCCAGGGAAAATAGCTTCAGCCCATTCAGCCTCTCCCTGTAGCTCAAACCCTGCAGTCTCAGCAACCTCCTTGTAAATCTTGTCCGAGCTCTTTCAAGTTTAATAACATCTTACCTTTAGGAGGGAGTATTATGAATGTTTTTGCTCATGTTACTAAACAAAGAAAGAGCTTTCAGTTCTGTGGTGCAATAGACAACCTCTGTAAACTATACTTTTCAAAATAAAAATTTGTACTAAATAAAGGTCACGTTAACTGTTTCAGAGATAGCAGGAACTGCAGATGCTGGCAATCTGAGATAACAATGTGTAGAGCTGGATGAACACAGCAGGCCAAGCAGCATCAGAGGAGCAGGAAGGCTGACGTTTCGGGCCTAGACTCTTCTTCAGAAAAATGTATTGTTTT
>JAHRHZ010000027.1:4439322-4458276 GCA_024137785.1 Ginglymostoma cirratum
TTTCCTGCTCCTATGATGCTGCTTGGCCTGCTGTGTTCATCCAGCTCTACACCTTGTTATCTCGGATTCTCCAGCATCTGCAGTACCTTTTATCTCTGATAGAACATTAAAAAGTACATTCACAGACACAATGGAGTGATTTTTACACCACTAGGGGGAATCACTAGGTTACAAAATGTTGTGTTCTGCCTGTGGAATCCCCATCATAGCAGACACAGAAGGAATTGTCTCGAAAATTGAAGATTCCATGGAGTAATTCCCCTACTCACTGAAAATATCCATTTCAATCAGAGAATTCAGAAGGTTCAGCTGCAGTTGTTAATAATCAAGCAGGAAATGTTGGACTATTAAACCCTTCACCTAAATCCTGGGTAGCAATTAAAATGACCCCTAACTTACCTCACACCGCCCAACTATGCCTTCCCCACACTCCTTATAGTCCTGAGACCCTGACCCGAAACTCCCTCCTCCTCCAGTGATGTGACAGCCCCCATCACCAAAGCCGACATCATCTCTCTACTCCAGGCCATGACATCCCCTGTTGCTGCACCCAACGACCACCTTCCACACCATGCTCTGGACCCCTCCACCTCCTCGTCCTCTCGGGAGGTAACCAAGCCATTTCCACCTCCAGGACTCAAGCCATTTCTCCCACACCCCTGCACTCCTGGGCCTGATTCCCTCCCCTCTTTGAGGAACTGATATCTCTTGCCCACTCTGACATGCAGTAAACACTCTGAATTGTTCCTGGCCCCACTACCACCTTGCACTCTGGAGTCCAAGTTACCTGGTACCCCACCCACCTGGCACCCTACTCCACCCACCTGGCACCCTAATTATTTGTCATTTTGACACCGTATCTTCCTGATGGCCTAACTTCACACGTGCCTGACACACTTGCCCTTTCCCAGGAGCTGGTGACATGGCTCATTGTGATGTTGGATGTTTAAATGATGGAACATGCTGTAAGAAAAGGGGTGTGGTTGGCCTTATCCCCTCCCCCCATCCCCCTCTCACTGTTCTGTGCTGTGTGGGATTTGTCAGAATGGAAGTATGGCACTGCATTTCTGAAGGTGCCGTAATCAGAATTTCCTTCTACAGCATGCTTTGGGTCACATGTTTGAGTGATAAGGTACAGAAGGAAAGAAAGGAAGTAATCCTGCCCTCTGAATCCCACTTGTGTGTGGCACATCCTGCCCTGTGTACCCAGTGATCTGCAGGTGGAGAATTAGTCTGTTCAGTCACATGATAGCCCACGGCAGAAACCCATGATCCTGAATAAACATCATCCTCAAACTGAGGGACAGCTGACAGTGGGGGGTGGGGGTGCAGGGTGGGGATACATTTTGGTGACTGGTGATATGACTAACCAGGATGGACTAACCAAGTAGGTTGCGTAGGAAGAGATGGCCATGCTGGAACTAGTGTCCCGGGAAATCATAAAACTAGGTTTGTAAACAGGGCTTTACTGAAAGGATGAACGATAGTCAAAGTGTGACGGGGTGAGGCAGGACATATAAACAGAAGAGCGCAGTAGAAATTAAAACCTGAATAAGGAAAAATGGCAAAATGTCAAAACTGAGAGCTCTTCATGTGAATGCATGTAGCATTTGTGACAAGATAGAGTTGATGGTACAGACAGAAATAAACAAATATGACTCGATAGTTATTGTGGAGATGTTTGACTGTGACCGAAACTGGGAAAGCAATGTTCAAGTACATTAGATATTCTTGAAAACCAAGCAAAAAGGAAGAGGAGGTGGAGTAGTTGTGTTAATAGAGTAAATAATCAGTGAATAACTATCAGGAAACAGTGATACGGGTGCAAGAGAATATGATAAGGAATCGGTTTGTGTGGAATTATGGAATCACAAGGGAAAGAAGTCACGGGTAGGTGTCACCTATAGCGTCCCGAAGAGTTGCTTCACAGTGGAACAAAGTATAAATCAGAAAATAGAGGAAAAATCAGTAAGAAAGGCACTACAATTGTCTTGGATAATTTTAATTTGCATTATTATTTATCATAGAATCCCTGTAGTGTGGAAACAGGCCCTTCAGCCCAACAAGTCCACACTGACCATCGGAGCATTCCACCCATACCCATCCCTATATAACCTAGCTAATCTACACATCCCTGGACATTATGGGACAATTTAGCATGGCCAATCCACCAAGCCTGCACATCTTTGGACTGTGGGAGGAAACCGACACAGACAGCCGGGAGAATATGCAAACTCCACACAGACAGTTGCCCGAGGGTGGAATCAAACCCAGGTTCCTGGTGCTGTGAGGCTGCAGTGCTAACCACTGAGCCCCTCATTTTGACTGGACAAATCAGATGGGCAAGGAAGGTAAATTTGTAGAGTGCAGTAGGAATTGTTTCTTAGAGCAGTACCTTACACAACCTACCCAGTTATGTAATGAGGTCAGATTAAGAAGAGATCTCATAGTTAACGGTCCTCCAGGGGCTGGTAATCATAACATGGTAGAATTTCAAATTCAGTTTGAGGGCCAGCAACCTGGATTTCAAACCAGTGTCCCCACCTTAAATCAGATCGATTACAGAGATATGGAGAAGGACAGAAAGGATATTGTCAAGCAGGAGATGGTTCAGAAGAGCTTTACCAGGATATTGATGGGTATAGAAGGTTTGAGTTATAAAGAAAGGCTGGATAGGCTGGGACTTTTTTCACCAGGGCATGGGAGGTTGACAGGTGACCTGAGAGAAGTTTATAAAATAATGAGGGGTATAGATAGAGTTAATGGTAGTTGTCTTTTCAAAATTAGGGGACACATTTTAAGATGAGAGGAGAAAGATTTAGGAAAGACGTGAGGAGCAAGTTTTTTACACAGAAAGTGGTTCACATGTAGAATGAACTTCCTGAGGAAATGCTGGATGTGAATACTATTGCAATGTTTAAAAGACATTTGGATAAGTATATGAATAGGAAAGGTTTGGATAGATATGGGCCAGGAGCAGGAAGGTGGGACTAATTTAGTTTAGGATTATGGTTCAGGATGGACTGGTTGGTCCGAAGGGTCTGTTTCCATGCTGTATGACCCTATAACTATGACTCTATAACTGTCTTAAGTGGGCTGGGAAAATAGATTGCGGGGAAGGTCAGTGTATGAACAGCGGCAGATGTTCTAACAGGTTTTTCTTAATGCTCAGTCAAAATTTATTCTAGTCAAAAAGAAAAAAAATCAATGAGAAGATTGAACCTCTCATGAATTAACAAAAGCATTTAGGGAGAGTTTCTAATCCAAAATTAGGGCGTACAAAGCAGTGAAAACAAGTGGTAGGTCAGACGATTTGGAATGTTTTAGGAACCAACAGTGAATGGCTAAAATGTGAATAAGAGGGAGAGAATTGATGATGAAAGTAAATTGGAAAGAGATGTAAAAAAAAAAGCAAGAGCTTCTATAGGTATATAAAAAGCAAAAGACCAGACTCCCAGAAAGTGAGTGTGGGACCACTGGAGGATGTGACTGGGGAATTGATTGCAAGGAAATGACAGGTAAATTAAACCCCA
The DNA here is from genome assembly GCA_024137785.1 of Ginglymostoma cirratum. Lineage (NCBI taxonomy): Eukaryota > Metazoa > Chordata > Chondrichthyes > Orectolobiformes > Ginglymostomatidae > Ginglymostoma > Ginglymostoma cirratum. The sequence continues at coordinate 4,442,856 of JAHRHZ010000027.1, forward strand.
GTTTCTGATGAAAAACCACTTGAAATGTTAACTCTGTTTCTCTCTCCGTGGATGCTTCCAGTCCTGTTGAGTTTCTCCAGCACTTTCTGTTTTTATTTCAGATTTTCAGCATCTGCAGTGTTTTAATTTAATTTCAGCATATCCTTGTGTACCTTTACCCCTTGTGTTTATTTAACTTCCCTTTAAGTACATAACACTATCAGTATCAGCTCCTCCCTGTGTAGCAAGTTCCACATTCTCACCACTCTTTGGGTACAGACATTTATCCTGAATTCTCTATTGGATTTACTGGTGACTGCCTGATATGTTTAGCTGCAGTTTTGTGCTTTCCCATTATGGAGACATCTCCTACATTTTACATGTCGTGATTGACTATTCAGTATCTACAGGGACCTTGCTGTTATCTAAACATATATGATCAGATTAATCAGAACTCGTTGATGAGTTTCCTGGAAGGATTTGTTTACTGACATTTTAAGTTTTTGGAAATCTGCACGATTTCTTTGCAGGCACCAGAGTTGAAGTGAGGAATGTAACAATCAACAAGATTTAATTGTAGATCAGATAAATACAATACAAACATTTCCTGTTTAACTGAATGCTCAGACCCATCGTCAGGGTTACTGCTTGGGCTCCAGTTGTATTAGCAAAAGGTTAGACATGCTTCGTTCAACTTTCACCTCAGGAGCTCAAGTTCACATCTTGCCTAGATCACTGGAATAAAAGACAAGATCTTGCAGATGTTTGAAGCCTGTCTATAGTTTTAGACCCTGGGGCAGTACTGCTGAAAGGACCCTAGAGCTACCTAGTTCCTTTCTTTTCAACAGTTTGTTTCACAATATCTTTTGAAGTAATCAGTGGAAATTAATTTAAACAAAAACAGCTTTTATTAACAACTTATTATTAATTATGTATTCTTCAATTATAGCATGGGTTGAAGTAATTTTTTCTAATCAATCATCCGTTATTGGCTGGGGTCTGGCCTCTAACACTTATGGTTTGTGTCCTGCAATTCATTTAACTTGTCATAAGTACTCATTAAGACCATGGGGGATGTGGTGACAGGGAGGATATACTCATTCAGATGTGTGTAAGAGCACTTTTTGATATATCAATAAAAGGAAATGATGTAATAAAATCAGAGATAATAGGTACTGCAGATGCTGGAGAAGCCGAGATAACAAGGTGTGGAGCTGGATGAGAAACCCAGAAGGACTGGCAGCATCTGTGGAGAGAGAAACAGAGATAATGTTTTGAGTCCAGTGAGCCACCTCACCAGCAAGCCAATGAGCCATCCCAAACAAGGCAACACGGTGAACCTAAGAGATAGTAAAAACTGCAGATGCTAGAGTCAGAGATAACACAGTGTGGAGCTGGAGGAACTCAGCAGGCCAGGCAGCACCAGTGGAGTAGGAGAGTCGACATTTTGGGCCTAAACCCTTCATCAGGTCCTGAAGGAGGTCCCGACCTGAAACATCAACTTTCCTGCTCCTCTGATCCTGCCTGGCCTGCTATGCTCCTCCAGCTCCACACTGTGTTAACACGGTGAATCTGACTATGCCTGATAAGCAGAGCTTGACTCCAAAGGCCAATATTTACGAATGTATCCTTGTTCCATGCGAGTCTTTGTTGGAAAACTAGCAGATGTGTAAGATCTGAGATAACAAGGTGTGGAGCTGGATGAACACAGCAGGCCAAGCAGCATCAGAGGAGCAGGAAGGTTGACGTTTCAGGCATAGACCCTTCTTCAGAAAATCTCCCAGTTGTAATGAGCTGTCAATGACCTGACGGTGTGTGAGCTGCTGAGCCTTGTAGCTCCATCAATGTTTGAAGTATAACCTCTAGCAGATGGGTGGCATTCGGTAACGCTGTGATACCCATCATGCTACATTGGTAGCTGTGGTGAAGGGTTATGATTGAGGTTGGCAGGATGAACTCTTTTCCTTTTGAGTTCCACTCCTCCACTGGTCACAACAAATTTTAAGTGTAACCACAGTGTTGATATGGCCAATTATATCAGTTTTAGTGCCTTACTAAGAATAAGTCAGCCATACCTGTTTAGTCAATAGCAAATATGTGGTTTATATTCAAGGCAAAGTTACTGAAGTGAAGATGCAAAGATTAATGACAAACACTTTGGATTATGCATATTATATATATATCACCGGACCCGAAATGTTAACTCTGCTTGCTCTTCACAGGTGCTGCAAGACCTGATGATTGATTTACTGTTGTCACATGTACTGAGATACAGTGAGAACTGTTGTTTCGCATGCTAGACGGCCAGACTGTACCATACAATCTGCATCAGGGTAACAGAACAGAGCGCACAATACACTGTTACAGCTGCAGAGAAGGTGCAGAGAGAGATCAACATTAACATTTGAGAGGTTTGTTCAAAAGTCTGGTAACAGCAAAGAAGAAGCTGTTTCTTGAATCTATTTGTATGTGTATTCAAAATGTTATATCTTCTGCCCGACAGAAGAGGATGGTGCTGAATTTCTCCAGCAATTTCTGGTTTTCTTTCTGATTTCCCACAGCTGCAGTTTTTTGGGGTTTTTTTTGTAATAACTTCAAATTGGCTAATTAGTTGTTATTTAGGCAGTCTGATCAAAATACAATTCTGAGGAAAGGTCACTGGGCCCGAAATGTTAACTCTAATTTTTCCTTCACAAATGCTGCCAGACCTGCTGAACTTTTCCAGCATCTTTGGTTTTGTTCCTGATCAAAACAGACACTGCTTGCAGAATAATAACTGGTGACCACTAATACGGTGCCGTTAACATGGTAAATCACCCAAGACACCTCGCTGGATAGAAATAATTGACACTGAACTGCATGAAGAGTTATCAGGAGAGGTTACCAAAACCTAGTTGGAGTGGTGTGTTCACAGAAAGTTCTGCGGAGGCAGAGAGGGAATTTGAGAGGTTAGGATCCAGGCAGGGCTCATAGAACCCCTACACTGTGAAAGCAGGCCATTCAGTCCCTCAAGTCCACACTGACCCTCCGAAGAGCATCCCACTCAGATCCACCCCTATCCCTGTAATCCTGCATTTCCTATGGCCAAGCCACCTAGCCTGCACTTCCCTGGATACTATGGACAATTTAGCATGGCCAATCCACCTAACCTGCATGTCTTTGGACCACGAGAGGAAACTGGAGCACCCGGAGTAAGCCCACATAGACATGGGGAGAATGTGCAAACCCCACACAGATAGTCACGTGAGGGTGGGATCAAACCTGGGTTCCTGACTCTGTGAGGCAGCAGTGCTAACCGCTGAGCTACCGTGTTGCCCAAGGAGGGAACACAGTGGTGAAAATTGTTGATGTACAAGAGGTCAGAATGAGAAGAGTGCAGAGATCTTGGAAAATGTAGGACTGCAGGACAATAGTGGAAAAGGCCAGGAAGGGAATTGAAAACAGGGATGTGAATTTTAAAACTGAAGCACTACTTGAACTAGGAGTCTAATAGAGGTGAGCAAGCCTGGAAGCTGGTGGAGGTGGGGTACAAGCAATGGGTGAATGGGAATTGTTGCAAGTTAGAACATGGCAGAGCTGTGGATGAACTTTAAAGTTATTCATGAAAATATGCACCTGAGGCATGGACATGGCTAAAATGAGCGAGGGCTGCAGAGTCTTGTCTTGAGTCAAATAACCTGTCTCCATTTCTGCCAGTACAGTAGAGATGGCTGGGAATGTTATTCCCTCTGCCCACTGTGTTTCTTGTGTTCTAACCCCCTTCAGTCTGTGTTGATCAGTAAAACAGGCTGTTTCTGCCTGACACAGAGACAACAAGCAGCCTGGAGCACTGCAGACATTTTGAGAACGTTTTGGCAGTGTGAATGTCGGGGTGGGGGGGATGAAATAAAAATAGACCCAAAAGGAACAGTGCACAGGATTGGTGGGGAACCAGGCAGCAGCACAGTGAGAGGAGGTTGAATTAATCGGCCTGGGGAATGTGGAGAGAGTGAGGGAGAGGCGGAGTCAGAACTAACATCAGTTCTCAGTGTTGATCTGATCAGTGCTGTAATCAGACCATGAAGTATGTGTTCCTATGATGCTCTCTCAGGGAAGATTCCAGGCAGTAAAATCCAGTATTACTGAACCACAGCTAGCTGAAACCTAGTCTCTACTTGTTAAAGTCTGTAAGTGGCTGTTTATTTTTCAAAAGTATTTCTGCTTGGAATATTCTCGAAGTAATTTTGCAACACTTTCTTGGTCCTGTGACATTGCTGTAAGTATCTGATGATTTACAGAGATCTCTGCAATTAAGAAAACCTGCAACTGAACTGCTTAAAATGTGTGGTATTTCTTAAACACTTGTACCACAGCAGGAGCTGCTGTGCCAAGGGAATATGCTTTACTGCGTCTCATATAAGGAGATTAGTCAGTAAGATTGAAGTATGTTGCAAATGCTCTCCTCAGCCCTCCCTCTGGGACTAATACACATAGCAGGGCAATGAAGGGAGAGGTTGTGTGGTTTTACTGCTGAATAAGGAACTGTAAACAATGGCCATGAAATCTAGGGGATGTGGTATCTCACAGAATGTTGAGGACTGGCAGCTGGAGAATTTCTACAGCACAGGCACAGAGTCCCTGTTGACTTTAGCTTTGCAGAGGAAATCTCAAACTCTCTCTCGAAAAAATGCTGTGGAGGCTGCAGAGTCAAACATAATTTCAGACTGAGGTTAATTGATAGATTTTCGCTAGGCAAAGGTATTATGGTCTGCTGGATGGAGCTTAAGATCCAATCAGCCAGAATTTAATTGAATGACAGGATGGGCTTGAGAAGCTGAGTGGTCAGCTTCAGTTCCTATCACTCTGTAACAAACACAGAAATTGCTGGAGAAACTCAGCAGGTCTGGCAACAATCGTGAAGAGAAATAGTTGATGTTTTGGTGTGGTATGACATTTCTTCTGTGCTCGTGTGCATGGTTTTGGCAAAACGGTCAAGGTGAATTCAGTACTAAATGATTCACATCATGATCCATTGACCATCCATCCCATGACCTGTCACTTCAGAAAGATGATGAGATCGGTCCTAACGGCAGGAGGTGAAAATTAGATGCTGAAAAGGGCACAGCTGGGAACTGCCACACCACCCTATCGAATGGGAGGGTGGCTCAGGGCTTGACCGGCTGAAGAGCTATACAGCTGAAGGAAACATATATGTTTTCTAATCAACCACTTCAGAGATGTTATTTCACACTTCTGGAGCAGCACCAGCAGGGTCTCCTGGCTTGGTGGTGGTGGCTGGAGGGGAGGGGTGGGGGGTAGGCGGGGAAGGGGTGGGAGTCTAGGGAATAGCACTATCACTGTGCACCAAGACCCTCCTGATGGAAACCTGGAGACACATGATTAAGATCCCTGATTGTTATTGAGAGGTTAAAATCAGAAGGGATGACTAAGCAAGCTAGAAAAAAGAAAGCTGAACAGTGGACCAAAAGGCATCTTTAAGATTATGAAGCAGTGTGATAGGATAGATGTGCAGATGTTTTCACAAGGGGCAGTCCAAAGTTAAAGGTTGTAAAACTAAAATAATCAGTAAGCAGTTAATTTGAGAGCAACTGTTTTGAGAATAGTCAGAATGTAGAACTCCCTACTGAAAAGAGTGATAGACGCAGATAATATAGATGCATTGCAGGAGCAGATAGATAAACACATGAGAGAGAAAGGATTGAAAGGATAGTCTGATGGGGTGAGACATAGGAGGCTTATGTGCAACATTAACACCAGCACAAACGAATTAGGCTCAATGGCCTGATTCTGTACTGTAAAAACTGTGTAATCAGGTGTGGGACTAAATTCTGTTTGTCTCCTCATCTTTTTTGGAGACCCTGCCCTCTACTGGGACACAGTGCCACATCTCCCAGGCTCATTTCATTCCTTTAGCCAATTATCTTGCCTGTAAATCCAGCATGGTTTATGTCAGCAGCTATTCGACTGTATGTAGCATCACCGCTAAGCCCGCTCCTCTTGAAATAAAAGTGGTCACTCAGTAACCTGGAGCAGGAACTGTGGCCGAGCTATTTCCCCAAGTAAGAGAATGTACTGCCACAATACTCCTTTATTTCCCAAAAGCCAGACAAATATGATTCCTGCCTGTTTCGCTCACTGGGATAGTACTGTCCTCCTTTGAGTCAGAGGGGGTTAGGTTCAAATATCACTTCAGATGTTGGAGAAGCAGATGTTGGCTAACACTTCCAGGTGGCATGGTGGCTCGGTGGTTAGCACTGACAGTGCGAGGGACCTGAGTTCAATTCCAGCCTAGGGTGACTGTGTGGAGTTGGCACATTCTGTCTGTGGGTTTCCTCCCTCAGTCCAAAGATGTGCAGGTTGGGTGGATTGGCCATGCTAACTTGCCATGCAGTGTTTAGCAATATGTGGGCTAGTTGGGTTAGGCACGGGAAATATAGGGTTACAGGGATAGGGTGGAGCCATGCATCTGGGTGGGATGCTTTTTGGAGCGTTGGTGTGGACTTGATGGGCTGAATGGCCTCTTTCTACACTGCAGGGATTCTATAACTCCCAGTGCTGCATTTTCAGAGGTGCCAGCTTTTGTATGAGGCAATAAATGAAGAACTCATCTGTGCCTCTCAAGTGGATGTAAAAGATCCCATCTCACTTTTTGAAGAATTCCCCCTATTGTACAGCCAACATTTATGCTTGAACAGGTATCATTAAAGTGTCTTTATCCCACTGCTGATTTTGGGAGCTTGCTGTGTGCAAATCAGTAGCTGGACTTCCTACATTACATCAGTGATGACACTTCAAAAGTGCTCCATTGGTAGCCTAAGGTGGGGAAATGTCCTATATAAATGAAATTGCTTTCTTCATCTTCTTATCTCAATTGTGTAAGCTTCCCTCCAGACCCTGGAGTGATACCTTCAATGCAATATATTTTCAATTAGTTAGCGTGTATTAAGTGCAGCGAAGGGATGGGAGGTAAATGGAATTGAAATGTCAATCAGCCACAAGCTAGTTGAACGGGCAGAACAAATCTAAAGGCCGAATGGACTGTGTTCCTTTTGAATGAGCAGTTTAAGGAGTTTGGAAGGGAGTTGCATTGTACATTTTTCACTGTACAGGTGACAATACTAAATACACCTAAATCTAAATCCGAATCTCCCGGCCTCTATGTGTCAATCACTAAAACATTAAACCCAGCACAGGCAAAGCCCAGCAATAGACAGCACACAGCAACAATGAAGTTGGAAAAATGTAACTGTATAATATGATTTGAAGCCCATATAAATCAAGTTTTGTTTCACTTCATATTATGCAGAGCGTCTTTCTCCCAATGCATCACATTTAAGTGTTTGCCCTGTTACTCTGACAGAGAAATTCCTCAGAACTGTAAAAGCAGGCCATGGCTAGCAGAAACAATAATTCTTTTCCAAACTATGCGTTTACGTAACCAATGGCAACACTCTTATTGCTTAGCAACCAACTGAAAAATTACGACTGGTAAAAGCTGGCTCATTTGATACATACATTACCATGTAGAGTTGTTTGGACGATCTATTCCTGGTCTCTGTTCACTAAATGGGGGGTCAGTTTTAACAATGAGTGAGTGGGTGGGATTGGCTATGGATGAGAGAGCTTAAATAGGTTAAATTTGTGATCTCATTGGGAAGCTGAATCCAACATGCAAACATCTGAGTTTTACTCAGATGAGACAAGAACTGGGCAGCTGACCCCCTTGGAGAGTGCTGCTTGAAATGCCTTAATGCGGTTGGAAAGATTGGATTTAACCTGCCTTAAATGTGGCTATCTGGGGGTCCCAGGCCTTGAGAATACTCAGCAGTTGTAGTGAGGTAGGGGAACTGTTGGAGACAGTCAGGCTTGACCTGACAAGTAGCAAGTAACATTCTTGTCACACAAATGCCAAGCAGTGACCATCTCCAATAAGAGATGATCTAACCACCTCTCTTTGACGTTACCATCAATGAAACTACCATTGACCAGAAACTCAACTGGACTCACCGCTGTGGCTCCATGTCAGAGTCTAGGCATATTGCAGCCAGTAACTCACCTCCTGACTCCTCAAAGCCTGTCCCACCATTGACAAGGCACAAGTCAGGATTGTGATAGAATACACAGAGATTGTAGGAACTGCAGATGCTGGAGAATCTGAGATAACAAGATGTAGAGCTGGATGAACACAGCAGGCCAAGCAGCATCAGAGGAGCAGGAAGGCGGACGTTTCGGGCCTATTTCTGAAAATTTCTGAAGAAGGGTCTAGGCCCGAAACGTCAGTCTTCCTGCTCCTCTGATGCTGCTTGGCCTGCTGTGTTCATCCAGCTCTACACCTTCTTATCTGTGATGGAATACTCCCCACTTTCCTGGATGGGTGCAGCTCCAAAAATACTCAAGAAGCTTGACACCATCCAGGACAAAGCAGCCTGCTTGATTGGCACCACATCCATAAACATCCACACCATCTGCCATCGATGCTCAGTAGCAGCAGTGCATACTATCTGCAAGGTGCACTGCAGAAATTCACCAACATTTTCCAAATCCATGGCGCTTTCCATCTAGAAGGACAACAGCAACTGATACAAAGGAGCACCACCACTTGAAAGTTCCCCTCCAAGCCACTCACCATTCTGACTTCGAAATATATCACCGTTCCTTCACTGTTGCTGGGTCAAAATCCTGGAATTCCCTCCCTAAGGGCATTGTGGGTCTACCTACAGCACATGGACTCCAGTGATCAAGAAGGCAGCTCAAAACTACCTTCTCAAGGGCAACTAGGGACAGGCAATAAATTCTGACCTAGTCAGTGATGCCCTCATCCCACAAGTGAATTAAAAACGTTGAGTGTCTTTACAGCACTGCTTGTGGGCCAGGACAATCAGATGTGCTTCTGGCCCCTATCCCTCCCCAGGGTCCCCCACTTATCAGACAAGTTCCCAAAATCCCACAAAGCTCTTAGAATCAGAACAACCTGGTCCTGTAACTTCCTCCAGATACTCCCAACCTGATTGGTAGCCAAGTGTAGAGCCTGTCAATGGAGAAGCACCAATGCTATGGCGTTAAACTTCCACAGCTTGTGGGGAAACCCAGTTCCATGGTTCTGCACCTCCCAACTTCCAATATTAAAACTTCCCCCAACATTATTGAACTAAGGAATTAATACAGATCTGTTGTACACAGTTGTTTGTGGAATCTATTCCTGCTCTCTGTTGACTAAATGGGGAGGGGGAGTTTTAACAATGTCACTGAAAGTAAGTGTGCTGCAGCAGGCGGTGAGGATGGCAAATGATATGTTGGCTTTCATAGTGAGAGGGTTTGAGTGTGAGAGTAGGAACTGTCTTGCTGCTATTGTGCAGGGCCCTTGGTGAGACGATACCTAGCGTACTGTGGGCAGTTTTGGTCTCCTTATTGAAGGAAGGATGTTCTGGGTATGGAGGGAATGCAACCAAAGGTTCACCAGACTGATTCCTGGGATGGTGGAAAAAAGACCAGATTTCTTAGGACTATATTCACTGGAGGTTAGAAGGATTAGAGGGGATTGCATAGAAACCCATAAAATTCTAACAGGACTGGACGAAGTAAATGCAGGAGGGATATTCCTGATGACCAGTGCACAGATTAACGATATGGCACAAGCCATTTAGGACTGAGATGAGGAAAAATGTCTTCGTTCAGCAAGTGGTGAGCCTGTGGGATTCTCTGTCACAGAAAGCGGTTGAGGCCAAAACATTGAATATTTTCATGAAGGAATGAGACATAGTTCTTACGGCTGAAAGGATCAAAGGGTTTGGGGAGAAGGAGAAAGCAGGAGCAGGGGACTGGGTTGGATGATCAGCCATCATCATATTGAATAGTGGAGCCAGTTGAAGGGCTGAATAGCCTACTAATGCTTCTATTTTCTAGGTTTTTATCTGATCATGATTAGAAACTTGGAATTATTTTGTCTGATAATATGACTGCGAAATGCCTCAGCTATGCTTAGCTAGGTTAAAGGCACTACATAAATGTAAGTGGCTGTTGTAAGACGAGAGGATTCCAGGCTGGACGCCTGGTCCATGTTGTTGCAGCCATCCTGGGCTAGGGAGGAGGAGAGATGCCTCTTGGTAAATGCATATATGTATGTCAGGTGAGATGTGGAGAGGGTTTTAGCTGCAAAGCATAGAAATCTCGAGTCATGCAGAACAGGAGGAAGCCATTGTGTCCAACAGATTTCTGCTGGTTCTTTGAAATAGTCAAACCCTGCTTAATCTCCACATCCCTGTAACTTTCTCCATTTTTAGTACTGATTAGTCACTTTTGCAAGTTGTTATTGAATCAGCTTCCAGGCAGAGCATTCTAGATCCCAATCACTGTGTACAAAAGAAAGATTTTCCCTATCTCCTGGCAACTCCTTCCTGGAGATAAGTCTGTTTGTCAGTGAGTAGAGAACTAGCTCGGCTGCAAAACCTGTCTCATTGAATCGTCCTCAGGCGCACATTGTGCAGGGTCTGCTGATGGTCATGGGCAGTTGAGCAAATTATCGAGAAAGTAAGTATGCCTCTTGCAACCAGGTATAACCCAGCCTCTACAGGGGAGCTTGAAGGGAAAGCTCACAGTGTAATACATGCATTGAATGTCACAGCTACAGATATTGGCACCACCCCAAATCCCTTAATATAACATTGCAGTCTTTTTGAAGTTTTATTTAGGTATTGGATTAGAATGCTTTGTGCACAGGCTTCCACACTTGGTTCAATGTCACGATTTACAGTGCTTATATTTATAAATAATACTTTGCAATAATTTGCACAATTGAATCACTTTTGTAATCACACCATTGCAGTGAATTATTTAATTGCATAATTATATAATGAAATTATTGCATTAAGATAGAGTCACAGAGCCTGAAGCCTGCCGTGACTCAATGGAAGCACATTCACTTTCGATTTAACAACAGTTTGCATGTTTGTGTCACTTTTTTATTTAGTAAAATGCTCCAAAGTGTTTCTTCAGAGTCATTAGGAGACAAAATGTGACCATGAGGCAAAATCAAGCATAGAGATTACATTACTGTACATGGCTTGTAATATACAGGCCATGTCTAATACTGTGGGCACTTTGGCTCAAATCCGACCATAGCAGCATCGAATGTGAGGTGCTGCATTTTGGAAAGGCAAACCAGGGCAGGATTTATACATTTAATGGTAAGATCTTTTGGGAGTGTTGCTGAACAAAGAGGCCAGGGAATACAGGTTCATAGCTCCTTGAAAGTGGAGTCGCATGTAGACAGGATAGTGAAGGAGGCATTTGGTACGCTTGCCTTTATTGGTCAGTGCATTGAGTATAGGAGTTGGGACGCCATGTTGCAGCTCTATAGGATATTGGTTAGGCCACTTTTGGAATACTGCTTGCAATTCTGGCCTCCCTGCGGTAGGAAGGATGTTGTGAAACTAGAAAGGGTTCAGAAAAGATTTACGAAGATTTTGCCAGGCTTGGAGGGTTTGAGCTGTAGGGAGAGGCTGAATAGGCTGGGGCTATTTTCCATGGGGCATTGGAGGCTGAAGGGTGACCTTATAGGAGTTTATAAAATCATGAGAGACATGGATAGTGTAAATAAACCAGATCTTTCCCCAGGGTGGGGGTGTCCAAAACTTGCGGTCATAGGTTTAAGGCGAGAGGGGAAAAATATAAAAGGGAGCTGAGGGACAACTTTTTAACACAGAGGGTGGTGCATGTATGGAATGAGCTGCCAGAGGAAGAGGGTGGAGACTGGTACAATTATATCATTTAAGAGGCATCTGGATGGGTACATGAATAGGAAGGGTTTAGAGGAATATGGGCCTATAGCTGGCAAATGGGACTAGATTGATTTGGGATATCTGGTCAGCATGGACAAGTTGGACTGAAGGGTTTGTTTCCATGCTGTGTATCTCCCTGACTCTATCTGGCAAATTTAAGTTTACTTGAATAAAATTTGGATTAAAGTATTAGTCTTATTAACGGCAATTCTAAAATGACTGGATTTGTGAAAATCCATCTGGTTCACCAATGATTGCCATCCTATCTGGCCTGGCGTGTACATTGCTCAACACTGGTAGATTATGGTAAACTTTTCACTTCTCCTTTAAAATGTTCAGCAAGTAACTCAGCTCTCTTCAAGACGGTGGCTTGACAACCCTCTCAAGGGCGGTACATCACAGGAATGCTGAAAGGTTTGGGCAATGACTTAGTTTTGAAGGAGGAGGCAGTTCTAGCACTTAAAGTCTTCACAGCTGAAGGGACAGACATCAGTGACAGATTCACAGGAGGTCAGGGTTGGAGGAATACTGAGGGTTCATAGAGCTGTAGAGGCAAAGGAGGTTACAGATGTAGGGAAGGGTAACGTAAATGAGTGATTTGCAAAAAGCGTGGGAATTTTAAAACCAAGGAGATGAGGGATGGTGGCTAAGGTAGACAAGCTAGTATAGGGTGACTAGTTAGGTCTATACCTACCACGCCCATTTGGACTCACAGAGATTTGATCATTTTTGACACAGCCAAGATTAGTTGACCAGAGTAATGTCACTTTTATCCATTCAACATAAACAGGTTAATTTCTCACAGATTGGTCACCTACTTCAGTCTACTTTGTCTGATCTGTATCATTTCATTTTCCCCATTTCTACAACTGAACAGTGGATCCCATAATCAATCTTTGTTCGGAAAGGGTTCCAGGCAGAGTGGAATGATAAGAATTGAAGAAATAAGGCTTGGAAAAGTAACAAGGATACAATGTTCTGACAAAACCTCTATATCTTTCATTTTGATGAACTCCACTAACACAGCTGTTATAAAATATTATACCATTCACCAACCATGTCTTATCATCCCAGGGACCAAAGTTCGAGAGCTGGCTTTTGTGAACTGTTATTTCAGTTCCGATGCTTACACATGTTTCTCAATCAGTCTTCCCCAAACTGACGTTAACGTGGGCAGATTAGGATAACTTGCTGGCACTGATGATGTTTGTTCCCACAAAGCTCTTACCTCTATTGATAACGGGTTGGAACTCACAGTGTGTACTGTTAGACTTTGTTCCTTCAGCTCAATATTTTCCCTTAACCAGTCCGTTGCCTGGAGCGAGAGCTGATAACAGCCGATCATGGACAATGGGGATATCTAGGAGCTCAATGAATAAGGTGTCCAGCAGTCTGCTTCCTTCTTCAATGGGATGTGAGGATTCAAGCCGAAACAGATGAAGGACCGAGAATAAAATAGAGTGAACTAGATTCATGCTAGGTACCAGAAAGAGAAATACAGGGAAAGAAGGAAGATTGGAAAATGAAGAGGGAGGTAGAGACAGAAAGGAAAACTAAAAGAAATTCAACATTTTTAAAATCTGCAACAAATCATCCTAAGAGAATGAAGGTCTCCATTTATAATTGCTCACTTCCTGGGCTAGAGTGGTAGAATTGTTGTCATTAAAAGTGGACTCCTAACCAGTCTTTGTCAGGCAATCCCAAGCTTCCCATAACTGTGAGCTCATCCAAATCCTGCTGCTATTGCTTTTTAACACATTGCACAGATTGACTGCCACAGTTCATCTGTGAGATCAATAGCTGCACTTCAAAGCACTTCAGTGACTCGAAAGCACACTACGATGTGCTGAAGTTAAGAAATGCACCACAGTATTGCAAATATTTATCTTGTCTTTAGCACTCCACTGCATATGCTTGTAGTTGGCGCCTCTTATTTGTGCTTGCCCAACTTGGTGTCTGTAGTTACCGCATTCCAACTCAGTGAAGCACCTTGGGGGTGTTTTCATTTACCTTACTGGCATTTTTTTTGTATCTTGCAACTCTTAACCTTCTCATCCCCTCCCTTGATCCAAGAACTCACTTTCAAATAGATTTTCAAAGCCTTTTAATGAACTTTTCCTCAGTAGTTGTGTAAAACATTCCATGATCCAGTGACCAGGTATGTGCGTGTAAGAAGAAGAATACGTTATTCCAACTTCTCCTTTAAATTTGGGTCTGGAGGAGTGCAGTATTTCAAGATCCATGAACAGGCCATGTTTGTGCCTTGCTCTCAGTGGGATTGCCAGTCAAGAGCTAATTGTTTGAAGTGAGGAAAAGTTCCCCTCAACCACTCTAGGGTGTGTGCCAAAATACTCAGGAGTTGTTGTGTTTACACATTCCCTTTCTGTTTGTGTCGTGTAGGTGGTGATCGGGAAGGAAGAAATGAAGAAGAAAGATTGGTGCTTGACTTGACTTCAGGGAGAATATCACTTGTTAACTGATCAGTATTCAGCAGAGAGTCACTTGTGGCGATGGTACCACTGTTTATAGGAGATTGATTGACCTGGGTTTGTGTGTTCTGTATCCCTTTTGTAACAGATTCCAGTCTGGTAGTTTTCCCCCCATCTCTCCTCGTGTTCCCATGGTTACAACTGAATAGATGCTGAGTTTTGACAACATTTACTCACACCATTCAGGGGCAAGTTGAATTGTTTCCTGATTAATTCATGAGCATGCGGAATTGGTGGTTTTAATTGCTCCAAAGTCCAACTCTTCCCCGTTGTCCAAATGGCCGGTGAGTGCAGGTTGTGGGCAGAATATGTGAACTTTCCTTGAGCTGAGATGTCCTCTGTGCAGTTCTGTTAACTGTGGGAAGCACTGGGATGATCTACTCCCTCTCCAATCAAAGTGCGTTGATAGGGGCTGTTCTGTTAGGAGTTCAGCCAAATCACTGCAGGACAAATTTGCCTGGAGACACTGATATTAAAAGAGTACACATTTAAAGGGCCTTCACACTTGGATTGCCCAATTTCACTGGCACTGGATTTTGTTGGAAGCTTTGATATTTACCAATAGCATATTCCTTTAACATTTGTTCATGTTGCTGCAGCAGGCAAGTGTTTAGTCATTAATTTGGAATAGCATAATTCATACGTTTAGTAGAGTTTTTTTTTGAAGAAGCTCAGTGTGTTCTTACATGATCAGGAATAATGAGAACTTTTCGTATCAAATACTCAGGAATTCATTTACATTTTCACAGGTGTAAGACTGTAGAAGCAAAGGTAGGCCATTCAGCCCATCGAGGCCGCTCCACCTCTCAATGAGATTTGACAAACCTCAAATCCACTTTCCTGACTTTGCCCCATAACCCTTGATTCCCTTTTAGATTAAAAATCCACCCATTTCACTCTTTAATATACTTAATGACCCAGCCTTGATAGGTCTGTGCAGTAAAATGTCCCATAGATTCACTGTCCTTTGAGGGAAGAAATTCTTCCTAATTTCTGCCTGAAATATAACTATACCTCGGTACAGTGTCTGATCTGAAAATGCAGAACCATACAAAGAGTTCAGAGATAAAAGGTACTGCAGATGCTGGAGAATCCGAGATAACAAGCATGGGGCTGGATGAACAGAGCAGGTCAAGCAGCATCATAGGAGCAGGAAAACTTGACGTTTCGGGCCTA